>ML795038.1:40971-62750 GCA_009831015.1 Picea engelmannii | reverse complement strand
ATTCATCTYTGTTCCAGCGCATTATATAGATTCATYACATGCAGASRTTTTYCATGCRTTACTACMGTTTHCTTTCTTTCATCCTTTCTTCTGCTTTTGCATGCTATCATTCTCCTTGRTTTTCTGAACTGACTCTTTGCATGCCTCCTCTAYGCATGCCACATCATGCAATGCTGTGTTTMCCYTGTCTTAACTGCCAGTCTAATTTTAGACTAAAAGTCTTTCTGCTTTTCTTTACTCTAACTGCAGTTTCCTTTTTCGATTATTCGTTCTTCTGCTTTTCCCATGCCAGCGTTCTCCCTGATTTTCTGAACTGGCTCTTTACTATGCCTCCTCTACACATGCCACCTCATGCAACGCTGTGTTCCAGCAGTCGTGTTCCAGTAGTCGTGTTCCAGCAGTCGTGTTTCAGCATCTACGTTTCAGCATCTGTGATTCGGCATTTGTGTTTCAGCATCTACGTTTCAGCATCTGTGATTCGGCATTTGTGTTTCAGCATCTACGTTTCAGCATCTGTGATTCATCATTTGTGTTTCAGCATCTACGTTTCAGCATCTGTGATTCAGCATTTGTGTTTCAGCATCTACGTTTCAGCATCTGTGATTCAGCATTTCTTGTGTGTGTTGACATTTTCAGCATCTGTGATTCAGCATTTCTTGTGCGTGTTGACATCCTTGACTGCTCCATAACCGATTGCCATCAATGACAACCTTGATCATCTGCATCATCTCTGTTGTAGCCATATTTCCAACACCTTTTCTAACAGTCTTCATTGATTGTTGTGTTGTCCTCCAAAATTTCCTACGTCAACAATGCCAATGAAATAAGGGAGAAAAAATGGAAAACATTATGAATACACAAGGATGCAGTCAATGAAAGCATATACGCGATAGGAGAAATCCTCTCTGGGATTTCAAATGGCCCATAATAGCGTGCTGCCAGCTTAGAATAATTTCCCAACTTCAGGGAACTGTGTCTTTCTTTTACTTTCAAGAACACATGGTCACCCACTTTAAACACTCTGTGTGGCTTTTGCCTTTATATGTGCATCTTTTTTTCTTGTCTTGGGAAGCCTTTAAATTCCACCTTATCTTCACCATCTGCTCTTCCATTTCCTAGAGCAAATCTGGTACAACCACTGCACATTCTGTTGGGTTGTCCCAACTCACTCATGTGTTTCACTTTCTGCCATAAAGTGCCTCAAATGGGATCATCTTTAGATATGATTGATACCTATTGTTATAAGCAAACTCAACCAAAGGTAAATATTTTTCCCACTACATTGGTTTGTCCATCACATACATTCTTAGCATATCTTCTATCACCTGATTTACCCTCTATGTTTGTCCATCTGACTTTGGGTGATATACTATGCTAAAATTCATATTTGTCTTGAATCCTTTGAATATCCCTCTCCGAAAATTCTATGTGAACTTGGGATCTCTATCAAACACAATTGTCTTAGGTACACCATGCAACCTAGCAATTTATCTCATGTATATATCAGTAATGTCGGATACCTTGTGAGTTGACTTCACTGGAATAAAATGGGCAACTCTAGTAAGCTTGTCCACCACTATTATAATAGAATCATGTTTCTTAGAAGCCCCATGTAGCTTAGTAATGAAATCCATGGTTACAACTTCCCATTTCCACTAAGGAATGGGAAAAGGTTGTAGCAAACTAGTTGGGTGTCTGTGTTCAGGCTTAACCTTTTGACATTCAAGGCATCTAGCAATAAAATCAACAACATCCTTTTTCATGCCTGGCCAATAGTATTTATTTTTGACCACTACAATTGTATTCTGGTAGCCTAGGTTCCCAACATAAAAAACCTTATGGATCTTTGCCAATAACATATTTTTCAACTCTTGAACATTTGGCACATAAACTCTACGCCTATACATGAGGATTCCATCCTCTTCCTTCAATTTTCTGTTGTAATTTACCTTGTTGTACATTTTCCTGTATGTCCACATAGTGTTGATCTGATTTGGAAACCTCTAAAATTATGTCACTCAAACTTGACTTGTACATGCTAATCACTGTAGCATGCATCTCATGCACCCTTCTGTTGAGTGCATCATCCACCTTGTTTTCTTTTCCTTTGATATGTCTAATATTGAAGTCATACTCACTGAGGAATTCTAGCCATCTTCTTTTTCTGGCATTTAAACTTGGATATCCAAACAAATATTTTAGACCACTGTGGTTTTTCATCAACTTGAATATTTCCCCCATGAGGTAGCACCTCCACATCTTCAAGGCATGCATTATGGATGCCAATTCCAAATCATGAGTAACATAGTGCCTTTGATTCTCTTTTAACTTTATGGATTCCTAACATATCACATGTCCATTCTGACTAAGGACTCCCCCAAGCCCTTCTTTGCAAGCATCTGTACATACAATGAATTTTTCATCTGGATTGACGATCCTTAGTATTGACACACTAGTCAATAAACTCTTCAAGTGATGAAAACTCCTTACACAATCTAGATTCCATTCAAATCACACACCTTTCTTTTGCAAGGATGTAATTAGGTGTGCAATCTTTGAGAAGCCTTCAATAAACCTTTTGTAGTACCCTGCAAGTCCCATGAAATATCTCACCTATGCGACATTCCTTGGTGTTGGCCATACTTTAATGGCTTTTATCTTCTTTGAGTCCATAGCTATCCCTTTCTCTAAAGTGATATGACCCAAGTAATGAATCTACCTCTAGTAGAATGAAAACTTGCTCAACTTTGCATAAAGTTGATGCTCCCTCAATATTTGTAGCACCATCCCTAAGTGTTGCTAATGCTCTTCTTCAGATTTGGAGTAAATAAGGATGTCATCCAAGAATACAATGAAAAACTTATCTAAGTATTCTCTAAAAATAGCATTCATTAAACACATGAAGACATTTGGTGCATTTAACAACCCAAATAACACTATTGTAAACTCATAATGGACATACCTCTTTCTAAAGGCAGTCTTGCTAATGTATTCTTCTTTAATTCTCACTTGGTGATATCTAGATCTGAGATCAATATTTGAAAATATATGCACGCCCCTAAGTTGGTCAAAGAGGTCATTTATCCTTGGCAAATGATGCTTGTTCTTTACTGTTACTTTGTTTAACTTCTTGAAGTCAACACAAAGCCTCAACGTACCATCCTTCTTCTTTTTAAACAATAAAAGGCACCCCAAGGTGACACACTTGGTCATATATACCCCTTCTTCAAAAGCTCTTCAAGTTGCATCTGCAACTCCTTCAACTCTGGTGTACTCATCCTATAAGGAGTCTTGGATACAAATGTTTCTCCAGGCATCAAATTTATATAGAAATCAATATCTCTTTTCAGTGGCAACCCTGATATCTCTTTAAAAACATCTTCAAATTCCTTTAGTAGTGCACAATCTTCAACATTTGGCACTTTATCCTTATGTGCCTCCTCCATGTGCACTGCAAATACTTGACATGCTTTCCTGTAGCTTTTCTTCAATTGCAAGGCTGAAACTTCTCTGATAGTTACAACTCTTGGAATTCCTTGAACTACTCTTAAGTTTCCATCCTCATCCAAGCAAGTAAATGCCTTATTGTAATAGTATAGAACAACATGATTTTGGTCCAACCAATCCATACTAATGAGGCAATCATAAGAGCCCAAAGGTATAATATTGAAATCAAATTTTGTGCTCAACCCATTCATATCCATTGGACAAGTCTTAATCAGCTCATTGATTTTCTGTTTTTCTCTTGTAGCTAGCTGTACCAACCAAGGTTTTCCAATCTTTCTTCTTGTAAATTGGAATATTTCCATCATCTTAGGATCTAGATAACTTTGACTAGCTCCCGAATCAATTAAAATAACAATGGGTTGGTCATTAATATTACCTTCCACTTCAATCATGTGCGACTAAAACTCATCTTGCTTGTTATCCAAGGCTGCATAGATCCTTGATACATTTCTGCCCATGTCTTCCACTATTGCAACTTGCTATACATTGTGAACGATCCTAACTTTTTCACCTCTATGAGGGGAATCTCTATACATGTGGTCTCCCCCACAACCCTGACATTGAATAGGTGGATACCTTGTTCTTTTCCCCATTGTCTTGGTCCTTTTGGGCTCCTTGGGAGTTGGATGTCCTTGAGAATTATTTCTGAAAAATGGTGGCTTAGTCCCCTTCTTCGTCTATCCCATCTTGCTTTTTTTCTTGTCTTCCCATGCCTTTTGAAAAGTTGGTCCTCCCCTTTGCTAATCATAAAGACATTTATCTCACCTTATGGTTTCCCCCAATGTCTTGGGGTCATCATATTGTATCTTGTCACTGATAAATGATGGTATCCCACTCAGGTACCTTTGAATTTTAACTTGCTCATCCTTGATGAATGAAACATATTTCAACGGCTCTAAGAATCTTATTTCATGCTCATCTATTGTCATACTCCCAAGCTTGATTTCAAATAAATCCTTCATTTTCTTGTCATAATATCGCTTGGTTAAGTATTTGTTTTGAAAATACCTTTTAAACTCCCTCCAAGTAACCTTGTTCTCATCAATGTATTGCACTTGCACAAAATGATCCCACCACATTGACGATTTTCCCTTTAGCTGATAGATGGCAATTCTCCCTTCTTCCTGCACAAAGTAATTATGTAGTTGGAAGTACTTCCTCATGCCCAACAACCATGTCTCCACATCTTCATCCTTCTTGTGCTCACCATCAAAGGTAGGAGGCTTGATCTTATTCATTTCTCCCTGTAGCTCATCCACCCCAGTCCTTCTCTTATGATTCCTGACAAGAGATGGACTTGAGCTACTGTGCACTTTCCTAAATGAATTCTTTGGTGAGTGGTGATGATTCCTATCAACACTTCTTGTTTCTCTTCTTTTACCATGAGACCTGAGACTCCTTGACTTGCTTGACTTGTCTCCTTATCCACTTTCTTTTCTATCCTGTCTAAGATTTGCATCAACTTGATATTGAAGCCATCTTGTTGCTCCTTGGATTTTGTAAGCCTCTCATGATCAAATTTATAGCTTTGGACATCTTTTTGCAGTCCCTTTATGGTTTATACCAAGTTTATGTGCTCCTCCTTGTCTGCACTATGCTCATTGGATTTTGTACTATCAATACCCATACAGATATACAAACCCCCTAATTCATCATCATGGTTGTAAGTTCTCAACACATCTTCCATACTTTTGACTCTCTGCGCTAATTATGTCCTGATCTAATCATTGTTAATTCTGCAAAATGTGCAGGCAATAAGGTTTGTTAGACAAATTCAAGCAACAAATTCATGAAAATTCTGCACAATTTTGTTAGGATCCTTTCTTATGACTCCATGGATGATTTTAATGTCCCAATTCAAAATTTCTAGGTGGATACTTGGACTCCTCTGTCAAAAAATTTCCCATCGACTGCTCCCTTGCGCAATTATGAGTCTTGTAGTAATTATGGTCATTTGGAATTCATCCAAATATCCTTTTACTCTTTCTTTCTTCCTTCTCAATCCCATGCGTGCACTGGTATTCAACACGTACCAATGCACGATGTCAATATTTAACATATACACTGCATATCAATATTACGCATGCACCACCAGTTTTTCTCCACCCAACCCCAAATTTTAGTGATCACACCCGCGCACCATTGTTTTCTGGGCATTTCCAACACCGCACCCTGCAATGTCAAAAATTTAGTGCACACACTTGCACATTCTTATTTTATGCGCACCATGGTCATGTTGTAATTCCAAATTTGGCCACTTACTAGTCTGGATTTTTCCTTAACTCATCCCATGCATGTTCAGTGTCGAAATTGGAGCTCTAATATCAATATGTAACATACCCAACCTCCTAGCTGGGTACCATTTCTGATACCAATTTGTCATGTACCCAGCCTCTTAGCTAGATACCAGCTCTAATACCAATCTATAATGTCACCCGTTACCAACACTAACAAAATACTTTGATACCACCTTATAACGTCCCCAACTTACTGCTGAACAATGCCACTCCAAATAAAACTAGTGCGTAAATTCTACATTATAATGTTAATCTGTGCAGAAACATGTGAGGTAACACACATGTTCCCAAGCTAGATGGTGCCACACAAATTTTCCTCTTCAAACACTAATTATAACAACGAAATTATCACATAATAAAACTACATACACAATCACTTAGAGCACACAAGTATTACTGTGTGTGTAACCACTCCGAACACATGATTACTACTATGCACGAAACCATTCTGGTGTCATACACAGATTCAATTTTCCATGTGCATGCGGATCTGCTTCCCTTCGCACACAACGAATCCAGCCTCTTGCGTGTACATATTATTTCCCTACGCGCACAACAATTATAGCATTGACTCAGAAAATCGGGCTCATTAATACAAAGTTAACCAACATGAATACTTGATAACTATCATACTCAACATGTGCGACATCAAATACAGAATAACAACATCACACTTATATGTGCAAACAACATTATACAAAATAACAACAATTGATCATATGCAACGTCATACATGAAATCAACCCATATTAAACATAAGTAAATAAACACACAATAAATGAGACAAGAACATAAATGGAACTTATCTTTATAAAGAGTCACCAACTCCATGCAGGACTCAGAGGTTCCTCCCATACATAGACTCTGTTGCTCCTAAACTTTCAGCAACATGTCACCCCTGATTTGGGGTTTAAACTCCATCAGGGAAAAATGTTTCCTAATTCCAGGCTAAGGTCTGATAATCATCATAATTGCAAAGTCTATGGTGGCCAACTGTTGCAACTAGACTACAATCGCTTATTCCCCACATGCCTATCCCACCCCAGGAAGTGTGTCCCTTCTCTTTTCAACGGTTCCTTGGCTTCCCCACTTCCCTTCTAGGGCTTCAACAAGAGGCCAAACATGAAGTCTCAAAGCCTTGTAACTAATGCCCAACTCTCCAGGGAACAATCCCTAACAAATCTCTCACTTGGAGAGAATTCTCATGGGCCTAACAACCCACTTCTTTGACAACAAATATCTCACCTGAAGAGAATTCTCATGGGACTGACAACTCTCTTCTTCGACAATAAATCTCTCATCTAGAGAGAATTCCCACGGGCCCGAATACTCGATTCTTCGACAACAAATCTCTCACTTGGATAGAATACTCACAGGCCTGGAAACCTGCCTCTTCGACTTCAAATATCTCACTTAGAGAGAATGCCCACGAGCCTAACAACCTACTTCTTTGAAAACAAATCTCTCACCTGGAGAGAATGCTCAAGGGCTTGACAACCCACCTCTTCGATAGAAAAATATCTGGTCACTAGATGGAAAAACCTTTTTCCAAGCTTCTTTCTGCACATTAGGTAATGAGAATTCAAAGTTCAGATAGTATGAATCATGAAGAAAATGAATCCCCTCAAAATAAACTAAGGCACAATAACATGTTTGCATGGTCATAAATAGACACTTGCCACCTTTAGAATTAGCTTTAGCCACTTGGTGACTCATTCCCATCCCTTGGGAACTTAGAATAAATGAACATCCATAAATTAAACTTTTCATAAATATTAATAAAATATTCCCTTAAACTTAAGCCCCCCTTTTCCTTTTTTGGTGGAGTTTAGCCCCCCGTCTCTTTTTGTCTGAGTGGTCTGCGCATAGTGATGTGATATAATTAATAGTTTGAGTGTGATTGATTTTTACAAGGATAGGCGCACTGGCCTTTTTGCTTCCTGAATCACCAGCCCAATAACCACACACAGGCTCTCTGACCTCATATATATATATATATATATATATATATATATATATATATATATATATATATATATATGCACTTCAAGGTAATCCTCGTGCACTTACTCAGGTGCGCACACACTATAGAATGTGCGCACTATATATGAGGCTAGAGAGCCTGCGTGCGGTTATTGGGCTAGTGAGTATATGTGTGTGTGTGTGTGTGTGTGTGTGTNAGTGTAATCCCCATATATATATATATATATATATGGGGATTACACTTCATGGTAATCCCCATGCACTTACTCAGGTACGCGCACACTATAGAATGTGCACACCCTTCCCATGATGCACAATCCACACACACACTTACTCAGGTATGCGCAACACTATGGAATGTGCACGATGTTTCTTTGGAAAAAAATCCTCACGCACTACTCATGTCCACGTAAAACTAAACCAAAACTTGGTGCCAACGACTCACCATCCTAAATGTACATTTGCAATTTAATTTACAATTGGGGTTCGGATTAGGGATATCACAATTCACAAGCCAACAAAACAATAGAGGCATTCAACAAATTCTTGTAACAAGGATTGGCCAAAGTGTGATTGGTTAGTGGGTGCAATTGGGATGCGAAGAGTCTTACAATGGCCTATAAGACTACACACAAAACTTTAACAAAGCACAGATCGTTTAATTTGGTGTGTGGTATGGAGGCAGGGATGCCACTAGAATATTTGATATTGAGCCTAGCGATGACCATATCAACATAGATGTCTAAAATGAAACAACTACAAGATAGGTTGGATATGCTAGTAGAGTTAAAAGAACACAAGTTTCTCCCTAGCTACCATCAAATGGTTCAAAAATGGTGTCAAAAAACTTGGCATGGATGACATATATGAAACAAGTAGTTTACATTGGGGGATTTTTGTTACAATATGATATCAAATTATGGAATCACCCTAGGAAGTTGAAAATGCATTAGCAAGGACCCAATTCAACCCTCTATGGCTATAGGATCCAAAAGTATTAGATATAATCAAGGAGGTATGTAGTATTGTAGTCTAAGGGTCTTCCTCCTTTGTGTGGCATTCAAAGCTTAAAATGGTTAAGTTTGAGTTGAAATATTGGGTGTACACCTCCTGTCAACCTCCTTTGTTGGAAAAAAGGGACATATAAGAATAACTAAGCAATTTTCCATAACAAATGGAGAAGGAAAATGTTACTTGGCATATCATCTTGGAGGAGAGAAGTTTATGTGGAAAACTTCACTAAGCAAGCAGAGCATTGGAGGTTGAAATCAAGAAGTATGTAGCTACAATATCGAGATAAGAATACCTCCTTTTTTCACAAGAAAGAAAAGGAAAGAATCCAAAAAACTAGTGTTAAAGAAATAATTCTAGAAAATGGAGAAAGGCTTGTTGAATTTGATTCCATCAAAGAAGTGTATAATTTTTACAAAGAACTATACACAAAAGAAGATGAAGTAGATCCGGGTTTAGTTGTGGTTATGCTCCAAGGGATCCCTTTCCTAGTATCTAAGGAGGACAATGATGAGCTAGGAAAAGAAACATCATAAGAAAAAGTGGTTAAATCTATTTGGGGGTTAGAGTTGGACAAAGCTCTAGGACCAACTAGGTTTTCTATTCACTTCTTCCATGCCCTTTGGAGAGATATCAACCGTGATCTCTACCAAATTCTAAATTGGTCTAGAAGGAAAAAAAAAACTTGGGGGATGCATGAACTCTTCATTTATTGATTTAATCCCTAAATAAAGTCATCCCATGTATTTCTCAATGTTTAGGCTCATCTCCCTCTACAATGTGGCCTACATGATTTTAACAAAAATCTGTCAACGTGTGTCCCTCACAGATCGACAACTATGGTTCACTTGGGCTCTTCGGGTTTTGGGAGTTTCGACTATCAATCTTTGCTTTCTCTTGGAGTGCTTTCACCCAAATATAACGATCTATCAACGTGTGTCCCTCACAAATCGATGGTTGTAATTCACTTCGCTCTTCGGGCTTTGGGAGTTTCAACTCTTAGTCTTCGCTTCCTCTCGGAGTGCTTTCACCCAAAGTTCGCGGGTCTCTGTCTCGTTTCCTTCTTAATCGGATGGATATGATTTACTTCGGCTCTTCGAGGTTTGAGAGTTTCAACTCCTCACTGAAATATTTGAAGTGATTTTCCCCGAAGCCTCAAATCTATCGACACATAAACCCTTGGCGACCAACGACTAGGATCTATTTCATCTCTTCGACGATTTCACTCCTCCTTGTCTACAAACTTCCAAAGTGATCTTGCTCTGAAGTTATAGATCTTACGCGACCTATCAACCTTGATGATGAATGGTCCATGTTCACTTCAGGACTTTGGGACTTCAACAAGTCCACTCTCCTATGCACACAAAGGGTTAAGGCCCGTGCACTTTACCTGGATCGAACAATTGTCGATCCTCTGCACTCAAATCCTACAACTAAGATCTATTTCTTCTCCTCATGTGTTCCTTATTCATCCTGGACCCTGATCTGATGGTCAAGATCTCTTCCTATAGTTGATCTAATGGTTGTTGTTTCTCATCCTCCTGAGCTTGCACTTTTTCGAAAATTGGGAAATTTCTAAGTGTTCAAAGGTTTCGACCCTTGAACCTTCTCCTACAAGCTTGACTACTTTGAGTCTCGACTTATGCCTTTCCTCTTGATCTTTGGCAATGAAATTTAACCTCGGCCATGGTGCACACTTGTGCTCTGCATGCGAATTTACACTACGCTTCCTAAGCTTTCAAACTTGTTCAGATTTCCAAGGGACTCGACCCTTATGCTTCCTTAGAATATTTTTGGTTCCCTCCTGGCACGCTCTGCACTCTTCCTCTTGAGAATTTTGAACTTGAAACAAGTTAACGCCTCAGCGCTCTTCTTGCGCTTGACGAAGTCTTTCCAACAGTTTCTTGCAACACTTGTCTAAGTGTTGGCTTGGTGCACTCTTTTCACAAGTCCTCCTCCAGAGTATTCAACAACTCTGTGAGTACCTTCCTTTGATACTCTTCTCTTTGAACTCAACAGAGATTTCTCCTTGTGCACACTTTCACCTGCTCAATGCCCACCTGAAAGAGCTCTATAGAGTTCTCAGTGACTCTGTCTCTCTGTGCTTCCTCTACATAGTTTACCCTCCAAGGTATTCAACAACGTTGAATTTTCCCTTGAGTTGTCATCGCTCGAGTGCACCCTCCTGGCACATTCTTTTCTGACTCAACAGAGTTCAAATGCACAGTCCTTGCACTAGTTACAAAACCTCCAATGTTCTGTTGTGCACTCCTTGCACAGCCTAAGAACCCAAAACAATATTTCAAACTCAACAAGGATAGAGAAAGATATCTTCCTACTGCAGATGAAATCTATCATACATCTACAACATATGTAAACACACATATATAACATCCATTAGATACACATAAACACACAAAAATTTCATATGAAGGAAAAACTACTTTCTTTCTATTAAGATGAATGTTCGATTATGTTGGCACAGGGGTAGACCCAGGGTTCAATGCTACAACAACACACCAACAAAACCCTAACTACCGGCCCTTTCGGCAACACCTGCGAAGAAGATGAAGTCTCACCCGAGGTAGAGGCAGGGGCGGTTGCAGGACTCAGATGTCTGCAACCTTAGCTGGGACACAGATATGTGATTCTAACACTTAACAGAGCACTCATCAGTTAACATTGATCAATATCCAGTCTTAGTTACAGTGCAGTTAAACCCTAATTACAGAGTATCATAGTATTCATCTAGATCTAAGGTATTTAAGCACTAAGCATGTGTACATAAGTCAGATCTAGCATCCATCCACATTATTAAGCACCAAGAATCAACAGATCTATCTATCAGTCTACATTAATCACTAAGCAAGTAAACACATAAACACATTAATACATCACACAAAGCATAGCAACACAACATGTACATGGTTCACCCCCACCCTGGGGCTACGCCCACCAACTCTTATCTTCTTTATTATCTTTGGTCAAGCTTCTTACATGCACATAGCATCCAAGTTCTACTCCACAAAAGACAGGATATCTACATGCACTCCGCCAAATCCTCCTTCTTCTAGCTAGGGTACAACACCAAGCCTTCACACAGTCTCTTACAGTTACTTGCACTAGCCTTGCAAGCCTCACACAGTATGCATAAAGAACTTACAACTCTTGATCACATAGATCTAACTCTAGCACTTATCACATTGGCCTCTAGGTCTCTTCCCCCCTTTCTTACATCGCTTAGCTACTTATTTATACATTAAAAAATAGGCCTAAACATGGGTAAACCCATGGGCCGACATCCCATACCCATTACATAATCCTGAATCCCAAAAAGGGCCCTAAAAGGGGCTGAGATCCTGTGATCTCTACTTCGTCTTGCACTTTGCCTTCGACAACCTGTCGAAGTCCCAAAATTAGGTCAAACATGACCAAGAATCCTCAAAACTTGGTCAAGGGCCAACATATTACAATATGTGCATGCTGGACTGTAACAGAGTCTCATCTCTCACAAGCTCCCTCAAAGAACTATTCTATCTCCTATTTCCTCCTCTAAGGATTTCTAACTAACTTGCAGCTACCTCCTATTCAGTAACAATACTCCTCCAACGGCCTCATTTTGGGCATACAATGCATCTACATATACAAGAAGGTTCCTAGGGTTCCCTTCGACTACCTATCTTCTCGAAAGAAACTAACTACTCCTTAAGCACCATTACATTAAAGTCTAGGAGTGAAACTCCCATATCACTTGTGATCATTTGCTCCCAAGCATTTTTATCTTCTTCAGTCTTCAATCAGTTCAAGAAAGATTTGCAGGAAACACCAGTGTTTCATATTCTGAAATGATTTAAAGGCACACTAAGGTGCTAATTTTTCTCTCCACGTGTGCTTGCTGATGATGCTCCTACATCATACTCAATGGCTGGGAAAATCATGAGCTCCTGCTCATGGATCCCTCTGCTATACTATTGAGATCCTCCATGCTCCCATACCTTCTCTTGGAGCTATTCATCTACTCCTTCTCCTTGCTTCTTTTTCTGCCTTGTTTCTCATATAGGTTTTCTTCTGTCCCATACTTCTCTGATGACTGCTTCTTGTGCTACTTCCAGCATCAATCTCTTTATCTCCTCTATTTCTTTGTACAACTGGTCCACTGGATGGATTTTCTCCTGTAGCATGCTATGTTGCATCTTCTCTCCATCAATTTCCAACTTAACTTGTTGGATAAGATGCCTTTGCATATTTACCCTTCTCTCCAGGGCCTCCAACTCTTCACACAGATCAAAAAGATCCATGGTATCTGTTGCTTCCTCCTCTAATGTAGTTTCACATTCTACAGTTATCTCTTTCTCAACTTCCTGGCTAAAAAATTTGAGCCATTCCTCTTAATGTTCTTCTCCTCATGCTGTAGATCCCCATTCTACAGTTGCCTTATGTTCATCTCCTTGGATGAATTTTTTGAGCAATTCCACTGAATGCTCTTCTTTCTCCATATCTTGGGCACATTGAAATGTGTGATATTTCTCCTCCTTACCAATTTGATCAATCTAAACCTTCATGTTATCTTCATCTCTTGTGTCACTAGCTGGCCAATCTGTTACAGATTTCAGTTCTGCAGTCTCACCACTGAGTTGCTGCTCAACTTACTCCTCTGATAGATTGACTTCCATCATCTCCTCTTGTGTTGGTTCAACTCCAACTTCCTCCAGCTTCTCCCCAGGCTGGTATGCTCCTCCACCTATTTCCAACTTGACCTGTTGGATATGCCTACTCTATAGATTTACCCTTCTCTCTAGGGCTTCCAATTCCTCATACAACTCAACAAAATATATGGTGTTTGCTTCCTCTTCTGCTGCAGGCTCCAGTGTTGTAATCATCTCCTGTTAAGCTCCCGAGATGAAATTTTTGAGAAATTCTATTGAATGCTCTTCTCTTGCAATCTGCATGATTGTCTCTTGGAAACCATCTTCTGGTTCTGGATTTTCCAACCAATCCACCAACATCTTCAGGTATTGCTTCCATTGAGTGATAAATTCATCTAAATGCTCCTCTTTTTCTGTTGGGGCAGACGTCAACGTTTGCTCCTTCTCCTCCTCTTTTACAATATCTATTGTCTATCTTTCCTATGTTGCAGCTACATCACAGACATAATTAGTTTTAAATTCATTTGGCCCCATGGCCCCTTTCTTGGGTGCTCATTGCATCACCTCCTCATGTGCAACTCTTGTATTAGCCTTTGTTGGACTAATTGGTAGGAATATCTAAATTCCTCCAATGATCATAATGAATTTATGATCCTCCTCTACTAGCTCTCCTTCCTGATATGAACTCTCAGTTGAGTTCATGATACTTTCAGATAGTCTCCTCTCTTCTTCCTTTCCCACCTGGAAATATGGGATTTCTCTTCTACCCTCCTGGTAGTCTATGAGATCAATTGATCTCATCTCATTGCTCACCTAGAAATTTAAATTTCCATCACTTCCCTCCTGACAGTCTATAATATCCTCAATTGATCTCATCTCATTTCCCCCCTAGCAATATGAAAATTCATCTCTGCCCTCCTGGCAATTTATGAGACCTTTCACTAATCTCACCTCCTCCTCATTACTGAGGTTCCTCCCAATCTCAGGTTCACAGATGTGAATGAATTTCTCCTCTATGTCACTGAGGTTTTCAACTTCCCTCATCCACCTCCTCAACTCTTGTTGCTTCTTTATGGTCAACAAATTTTGAACATGCCATTTTACCTTCATGTTCAGAGGCCATTCGTACCTCCAGTGTACCTTTGTCTCCTAATGCATCTTCAATGTTAGTTGTTCCATTCTTGCTCTTATCTCAATGAGCTCCTTGTCAATTTCTACTTTAGTTTTCTACTTGCAGCCTGATCCTTGACCACACTTATGGCCTTTAGTAGCCATTTCTTCTGTCTTCAGTCTTCCTGACTATCTACCATTTGTTTCACACCTTGAAACAATCTTTACATAGCATCAATACTTTGTCTCTCTTCACATGTTGTCTACGGGTGAACTTCATCTTCTGATACCATTTGATGTCATCAGATTATCTCTATTCACCTTTTCACCTTTGCCTACAATCTGCAGACAAAATTCAGCTCTTGATACTACTTGATGTAGTCATACTATCTCCTTCATATCCTTCGCCTGGAATCTGCAGACGAAAGCAAGCTCTGATACCACTTGATGCAGACCCCCCTTCTCCCCTCGAGGCTTCTCGACCTCCCTATATAGGATCATTCAAATCAAGGAGTTAGATCAACTCTTCGGGCCTTTATTAGACCCTAATCAATCTACATAGGTCCCCTTTTCTTCAAAGTGCAGGTTCTGTCAAACCCACAAGCTCTTTACTGGCCTCTTTGAATAATTTGAATAACAGACACTAGCTCCTCTTTCTAGGTCCCTTCCTTCACATATGTTAGTTTTTCATAGAATTAGGTTAAGCATGTAGTTCATTTCAATTTCCTCATGTCTTAACCATAAACAAGAATGTTGCAGCAACCAAAATCACAAGAAGAAACACCATGCACAAGAACACAAGATATATCCTAGGAAACCCTTCTCAAACAAGGGAGAAAAACCCAGCCAAATCCTTTTCTATACTTTTCAAGCGAAAGACCTTTACCACCAAGAATATCCTAGCACACAAGAGGGTGCACAAAAATCTAAAACTATAGCGCCCAAGAGAGGTGCGCAACTTTGACCAAGAAGTGTACTTGCTGAAATTTCCAAAACTCACAAGTGTGTGTGTGTCTACAAATGAAAGATTTCCTCTTACTTATATTAGACTTTCCCTATCAACTGAAGTGTCTATTGGTGCAATAGGGCCGACCTCACTTAGTTATATTATTTATTTATTATTAAAATAATTAATATTAATATTAATTATATTTTATTGTTTATCTTTTAGACACAATAAGACAAGGCCGACCTGTACCCTTTACACAATGACTAGGGTTACAGGTAGGTCTGACTCTTGAACAATATATAACAAAGGATCTGATACACCCACTAGTTCTCATCCACTAGGGGCCACATCCATAGGGATTCCATAGACCCGAGTCACTGCATTTCATAGATGAGTTAGGTCCTCACACGTGAAATTATGTTCAACCATAGTCATGTCTTTCTCTACAGATCTGCTTTCCCACTACCACCAACAGGAGGATCATCTAGAGTCTTCTCATCAACTCTATCATTGTTCAGAGGAGGCCATCACATCATCTTTGTTCTTATTCTCATGACGATGTGCCCAACGCTTTTCGGGATTTCCCTAACTCAACAGATCACTCTTACAATGGATAATCATCTGGAGTTCTTCTCTCTCACATCATGGAGGAGGCCATATACATTCCTAGCCCCTGTCCTAGGATGGAACCACAAGCCCTTTATTAGGGGCTTTCTCTTAGGTTTATAAGCTAAGAGTAAGACTTCACATATCTTATATATTCCACATCTCATAGGTTTGTAAGCTGGAGGATGTCTCCTATAACTGCATTCATTAACAACATATGACCTTAGGTTTTTCCCTCATGTCAACACATGATTGCGGGGTGGCCAAGAGTGGTTTGACACCACACTGATTTTCTCCCCGCAATTCACTACCATTTGCCACATACCCCTTTGGCAATACCGTGGTTTAGGATGCTACTCATTGTGGTATTTTAAAAGTCCAATCACTTTCTATCCCTACAATTAAGTGTGACCATCGATCTCATGATCTCAGGCGGTGCCTCTTGATAGACGACTCAGATCTGTCCTCCATCTTCCTTGGTCAACTATCATTCAATGACCCTTCTCCTCCTTTCGCACGCACTCCAAGATCCCCACGATCTATCAACACTTTCCCTCCTTCCAAATCGATGGCTACGATTGATTTCACCCTTCAGGTTTCGATAGTTTCAACTCTCAACTCTCGCTTCCTCCACAATACTTCCACCCGAAGTCGACGATCTGTCGACATGTGTCCCTCACAGATCGATGACTATGGTTCACTTTGGCTCTACGGGTTTCAAGAGTTTCAACTCTCAATGTTCGCTTTCTCCCGGAGTGCTTTCACCTGAATACGATGATCTGTCAACGCATGTCCCTCATAGATCAATGACTGTAATTCAATTCGCTCTTTGGGCTTTGAGATTTTCAACTCTCAGTCTTCGCTTCCTCCTGGAGTGCTTTCACCTGAAGTTCGCGGGTCTCTACCACGTTTCCTTCTAAATCGTATGGCTACGATTTACTTTGAATATTCAGGGTTAGGGAGTTTCAAATCCTCACTGAAATCTTCGAAAATATTTTCCCCGAAGCCTCAGATCTATTGACACATAACCCCCTGGCAACCAATTAAAAGGATCTATTGTGGCTCTTCAGTGATTTCACTCTCTCCTTGTCTACAAACTTCTAAAGTGCTCTTTCTCTAGAGTTATGGATCTTATGCCACCTGTCAACCTTGATGATGGACGGTCCTTGTTCACTTCTGGACTTCGAGACTTCCGCAAGTCCACTCTCTTGTGCACACAAAGGGTTAAGGCCCATGCACTTTACCTGGATCGGAAGGATGTTGATCCTCTACGCTTAGATCCTACGACTGGGACCTATTTCTTCTTCTCGCATGTTCCTTCTTTGTCCCGGACCCTAATTTGACGGTCTAGATCTCTTCCTGTAGCCAGACGGTTGCTATCGCTCCTCCTCCCGAGCTTTCACTTTCTCCTGAAATTGGGAAATTTCTAAGTGTTCAAAGGTTTCGACCCTTGAACCTTCTCCTACGAGCTCGACTACTTTGAGTCTCGACTTATTCTTTTCCTCCTGATCTTTGGCAATGAAATTTAACCTTGGCCCTGGTGCACACTTGCACTCTGCTTGCAACTTTGCACTACACCTCCTGAGCTTTCAAACTTGTTCAGATTTCCAAGGGACTCGACCCTTCTGCTTCCTTAGAATATTTCTAGTGCCCTCCTGGCACGCTCTGCGCTCTTCCTCTTGAGCTTTTTGAACTTGAAACAAGTTCACGCCTCAACACTCTCCTTGCACTCAATGAAGTCTTTCCAACGGTTTCTTGCAACACTTGTCTAAGTGTTGGCCTGATGCACTCTTTGCACAAGTCTTTCTCTAGAGTATTCAACAACTCCGTGAGTACCTTCCTCTGATACTCTTCTCTTTGAACTTGACATAGAGTTCTCCTTGTGCACATTTTCACCTTCTCAATGTCCACCTGGAAGATCGCTACAAAGTTCTCAGTGACTTTGTCTCTCTCTGCTTCCTCTGCACATTTTACCCTCCAAGGTATTCAACAACCTTGAAGTTTCCCTTGAGTTATTATCACTCTGGTGCACCCTCCTAGTACATTCTTTTCTGACTCAACAGAGTTCAGATGCGCACTCCTTGCACTGGTTACAGAACCTCCAATGTTCTATTGTGCACTCCTTTCACAACCTAAGAACCCAAAACAATATTTCAAACTCAACAAGGATAGAGAAATCTATCTTCCTATTGTAGATGAAATCTATCATACATCTACAACATTCCTCAGATACACATAAACACACAAAAAGTTCATATACAGGAAAAAATGATTTCTTTCTATTAAGATGAATGTCCGATTACAATATGTGCAGACTGTACTATAATAGAGTCTCATATCTCTCAAGCTCCCTCAAAGAAATATTCTATCTCCTATTTCCTCCTCTAAGGATTTCTAACTAACTTGCAGCTACCTCCTATTTAGTAACAATACTCCTCCAACAACCTCATTTTGGGCATACAATGCATCTACATATACAAGAAGGTTCCTAGGGTTCCCTCTGAATACCTATCCTCTCGAAAGAAACTAACTACCCCTTAATAACCGTTACATTAAAGTATAGGAGTGAAACTGCTAGATCACTCGCAATCATTTTCTCCCAAGCATTTTGATCTTCTTTAGTTTTCAATCAGTTCAATAAATATTTGCAGGAAACACCATTGTTTCATATTCCAAAATGATTCAAAGGCACACTAAGGCACTGAGTTGTCTCTCCACGTGTGCTTGTTGACGATGCTCCTACATCAACTTCCAATTGAAATAATATGCATGCCAAGTCAAAAGGAAGAAAATGATCTCCAAGAGAAAATGTCATTCTATTGATGATGATTGTTGAAACTTCAAGTCCGACAATTGTCATCAATATTCTCCTCTTTGTCAGTGGAAAGGTGAGAAGTATCTAAAAGGGATCCAAGCTTGAGCTTTGGAGTCTTATTTTCTTCAATATTTCTTTCATCATCGTATCCAGTGGTTTTGGTTGACCACTAACAATTTTCACTTGATACCATGTATTTGGTGGTTTTTTTCAACCTCTAACGATTTTCACTTAATCAATGTACTCTCTCCCTTGAGGTGCAAAAAAGTACATTTCTCATTTCATTTGCATACTCCCCCCCCTTAAGGTGTAGGGGAGTACCAATTAAGAATGGGCCTCAGTCATGCCCAAAATTATCATATGTAAAAATTGATTGAAATCCATTTCTTTTTGTAACTTCATCATTCAAATATGTATTTACCTGTGTCTGGACTCGATGATAAGACTTGTGCAAAATCTTGGTTTCTAAATTCCATTGGCAAGAGCTTATCCAACCATAATGAATTGTTTTATTTTTAACCTTCTTCTTCCTTCAACATTTTTTTGAAGTATGATTTGACTTCCCACAATGAAGATAAGGTTGGAGATCAAAAAATTATATCTCCATGTTGGCCCTTGACCAGGTTTTGAGGAAACATTGGTCATGTTTGACCATTTTTGGGACTTTGACAGGCTGGTCGAAGATGGAGCGCCCAGGTGAAACGAAGATCACAGGATATCACTTGTTTTGTGGGATTGTGGACCAAGCAAAGGGTTATTAAGGTTTATGTAACATGTATGAGATGTCGGCCCATGGGTTTTACCCATGTTTAGGCCTTTTTGTAAATATATAAATAAGTAGCTAGGCGATGTAAGAGGAGACTACTATAAATAAGTAGCTAGGCGATGTAAGAGGATACTACTAGAAGTGGTTGGCTATGTGCACAATAGGTTTTGCTTAGTGTAAGAGAATGTAAGTTGCTTGGTGCACAAACATGTATGTAAGGCTTTGTGCTATCGAGGAGTTGGCTCTGTGCCTTAACCTGATTTTGAGGAAGGTGGATCTAGTGTGCTATGCACATATCACCTATCTAGTGCGAAGATGAGATCTATGGCTTTGTGCATAGGAGTAGACGGATGTAAGGAGATCGAATATTGATAAAGAAGAAGAAGAGTTGGTGAACGTAGCCCCACATTGGGGTGAACCACATAAATCCTATGTTTGATGTGCTCTGTGCAATGTGGCTTATATGATTGTTTGCTTAGCGTTGTTGATGTTATATATAATGAATGCATATAATGTTGTATCTTAGTACTTACCAATGTGAATGAATGCTAGATCTAAACTAATGTCATGTGCTAATTAAAGGAAAGTATATGATCTGTATTATTATTGCGCTAATCTGTAATAAGGGTTTAACTTGTGATGTGGATAATGTTCAAGAACTAATGCATATTATTGGATAAGTGCTCTGTTAAGTGTTGAGATCACAGATCTGTGTCCCAGCTTGGTTGTAGACACTTGAGTCCTACAACCCCCCCTGCCTCTACCTCGGGTGAGACTTCATCTGCTTCATAGGTGTTGCCGAAAGCGCCAATAGTTATGGTTTTTTTGGTGCGTTATTGAAGCGTTGAACCCTGGGTCTGCCCCTATGCCAACACTCAAAATGGAAAACTCAATGAGAGTGTTGGCACTCAAGAATTTCCTCAATGTGTTTATCATAAATAGATTGGATATCTTCTTCAACGTGTGAATCTTTTCCCTTCAAATCTTTGGAAAGAAATCTTGCACTCACAAACTAAATTGGTTTGGAGTATTATAGAATATGAAAGCTCGTGTCTTTTTCATATCCTAAGCCATCTCGATTCCTATTAGATTTCAATTATTCCTAAGGTCTGATAATGATCTTGGAAAGACCATTTTGTGCTTGGTGATGTTTTTCCAAACATTCATGAATGTTTTCTTTTGTAACTGCAAAATAAAATTCAATTTCACGTTCACGTATACTACTATTGGTATCACTCTGTACTTTTTATTGTGACTCATCTTCAAGAAAACTTGTCTCATCATTTCATTTTAATGAATGATTCAATCCCATAACCAATTAAGGAATCATCAATCATATCATTTGTTGATTTTCTATCAATCACTTCCATTAGGTCATTTGTGTCACAAGTAACATCAACCATTTGCATTAGGTCATTTGTGTTACAAGTTGCATCAACCGTGTTCTCGGTTTCCTTGTGAAGATCAACAACCCAATTATCCAAATCATGTAAGAAGTCATATAGTTCTTTAATATCTTGATTGGCATTTTTCGAATGCTTTCATCATTTACCGATTTTATTTTTGTAATTGTCACACTCACTTGTATGTGTTTTTGTCATGCTCACTTGTATTTTTCACCAAAATATTTTAGGGTTTCAGGTACTACTAATCATGCACCCCAAAGTGTTATTTGATAATGATTAGAATTTTCAATGTAAGGCCTCCTTATTCAATTTCAAGTAGGTCTTTATTACAACAAGTTGTCAGTTGAATTCAAAGACTTCTTAAACCATTCAAACTTATCTATTTAGACTCAATGACTCAACAAACTATTGAATCAAAGAAATATCATTCTTGACAGTTGTACAATTTTCCACTTAGTGTCAAATATTTTGAAATGATACATAATTGTTTATTCAATGGGTATGATAATCTTTGTCACTCGGTATGATAATATCCGCTCTGACCAATTTCAAATATAATTTATGTTTTGATAATTTATGTGTCGGTATGATATTCTCCATTTTGATATTGATACACACTGCTTTAATATTGTCACTGGATTAATCTATGTCATAGAGATAAAATTTCAGACCAATTTCAAATA
>ML795038.1:19886-30233 GCA_009831015.1 Picea engelmannii | reverse complement strand
CACTTGTACTTTTTTTGTCATCTACACAACCCACCCAATATGCATCTGAATAGGCTTTTAAAGTGAATGAATCCTTGCTAGGGTACCACAAACCAAGATCTATGGTTCCTTTCAAATACCTAAATATTCTTTTCACAACTTGAGGCTCTCTTTTGGTGCTTCTTGGAATCTAGCCACCATCCCAATAGCTTGCTTGACATAAGGTTTGGAAGTTGTTACATAGAGTAAAATCCCAATCATTGATCTGTAGTGTTTTGGATCTAAAACTTTCAACTCATCTTCTTTGCTTAGTTTGCATCCAACTGTCATAGGTGTACCAATAGGTTTGCAATCCTCTAACTGGAATTTCTTAAGCATATCTTTAACATACTTGGACTGATGGATAAAGAATCCTCTTTTGGACTGTATTATTTGTAATCCAAGAAAGAAATTAAGTTCACCAAGAAAGGACATTTCAAATTCTTGGTGAATTCTCCTAGCAAAGTCCTTACTCATTTTTTCATCATTACCTCCAAATATGATATCATCAACATATACTTCCACAATAATCATGTTGTTACAAACAATTTTACAATAAATGTTGGTGTCTGTTAATCTTCTTTTGATGTCTTTTACTTGTAAATAAGAATCTATCCTTACATACCATGATATGGGTGCTTGTTTTAGCCCATAGTGTGTTTTATTTAGTTTACAAACATAGTCTCCTTTGTTATTTAATTGAATTCCTTCTAGTTGCTCAATATAGACTTCCTCTTCCAGGTTTCCATTGAGAAATGTTGACTTGACATACATCTGGTATACTTTAAAATTTTTGTAGTTGGCGAAGGCTAAGAAAATCCTAATTGCCTCTAATCTGGCCACAAGTGCAAATGTTTCTTCAAATTCTACCCCTTCCACCTGAGCATACCCTTTACACACCAATCTGTCATTGTTCTTGATTACTTGCCCATTCTCATCCATTTTTTTTTATACACCCATTTAGTTCCAATGACATTTTTATTTTTTGGTCTTGGAACTAGCTCCCAAGTTTGATTTTTTCCAACTGGTCCAATTCTTCATTCATAGCATTGAACCAATTTTCATCTTTACATTCATCTTTGATTGAACTGGGCTCAATATGAAACAAAATTGTTATTTATGTCTGATACAACAATTGTCATCTTGTATGCACTCCATCGTTTTTATTTCTAATAATCAGTTCCTCAAGATGATTCCTTTGATTCATTCTTGAGGGTGTCTTTGTGTCTCTTCTTGGGGATTCTTCTCTTATATCTTCTTCTTGAATATCTTCCTCGTCTTCACTAGTATCCATATCATCTTCTTCCTTTTCATCTTTGTCCTCTTCATCTTTTTTTTCTTGTGTACCAACTGTCTCATCATCATCTTCATCTTCATCTTCATTGTCAAGTATAGTCTCTTGATGTTTGATCCTTATTGTTTTTAAATCATCCACCTTGACATCTACACTCTCAACAATCTTATGTAATCTAAGATTGTATCATCTGTATGCTTTCTTGGTAGAAGCATATCCAAGAAAGATACCTTCATCAGATCTAGTATCAATTTTTTTGAGTTTCTCATCAAGCCTTTTGATGTAACACTTGCTTCCAAAGAACTTGAAGTATTTTATCGAAGGAGCTCTTCCACACCATAGTTCATAAGGATTCTTATCACTATTAATCTTGAGCTGACCTTTGTTCAATATGTATATTGATGTGCTTACAACTTCTCTCCAATATCCATCAGATAATTTTTCTTCATTGAGCATGGTCCTTGTAGCTTCCTGGATTGTTCTATTCCTTCTCTCAGCAATCCCATTTTTCTGAGGTGTTTTGGTAGCAAAGAATTGTCTTTGTATTCCATGGGTTTCATAGAAGAGATTAAATTATTTTGAGGTGGACTCACCACCATTTTATGATCTAAGACATTTGATTTTTGCCTCTTTTTCATTTTCAACAAGGGTCTTAAAAGCTTTGAATTTGTTAAGTTCTTCTGATTTTTCCTTGAGAAAACATACCCAACCCATTCTAGTAAAATCATCAATGAACAACATAAAGTAGGACTCTCCTTGAAAAATCTTGGTTCTTGTAGGTCCCC
Organism: Picea engelmannii; assembly: GCA_009831015.1. NCBI lineage: Eukaryota > Viridiplantae > Streptophyta > Pinopsida > Pinales > Pinaceae > Picea > Picea engelmannii. The sequence goes on along the minus strand of ML795038.1, from coordinate 28,136 downwards.
AGAGGTTGGTGTGAACAAGCTCTAAAGGTTTTGAGGTTGAGTATTCTTTTTTATTGAACCTTATTCTAGTTTGCTTCCCTAGTTGACAGTGTCTACACATAGGATTTGAGGGATTTATGATCTTTGGCAAGTTTCTTACTGCACCAAGATTGTTGACCTTGACTAAATTGTCAAAGTTAATGTGCCCCAACTTTCTATCCATAGTCAACTTTCATCTAATAGATTTATATGACACTCCTCGTTCAATTTTGTATTTAGTATATATACATTCTCAGGAGTTCTAGGAGAAGTACCGACCAATTTTCCTGAGTCCTCTCTCCTAATCTCACATTTTTGTCAATCAAAGATGCAGATGTGCACCTGATCACAAGTTTGGCTAACACGTAATAGGCTAGGTTTCAGTTTTTCAACAAGAAACACATCCTTGGCTTTGTCTTTTCCCAAACTCATAGTGCCTTTCCCAAGTATGTTACCTAAAGCATTGTCACCAAATGTAACTTTACCCTTTTGTTTTTTTAAGTTCAAAAACTTGTCCTTGTTTCCTGTCATATGTTTTGAGCACCCACCATCAACATACCAGAAATCTTCTTTATCTTGGGCTTTCAAGGAAATGAGACATTCCTCTTTTGATGTTTTTTTCTTTCCAACGCTTCTTTTGCTCTCTAATGAACTTTGTTTTTTTTCTGAGACTTCCATTAATTTGCAACTACTAGATTTATGTCCATAGTTATGACATCTGAAGCATTCTAGGTTACCTTCTTGTAGCGGTGTAAAGGAGTTATAGTTTCTACTTTTAACTTGATTTACTATTTGGTTATCTTTAAGGTTATAGTTCTTAACACTAAAATTTTTCCTTCCATATGCTCTACAATTCATAGCTTTGTGTTCGAAATTAGAGCATGCAAAGAAATAACCAAAGAAAATGTGAGGATACTTGTTTTGATAAACCTTCTTTTGTGTTGTCTTATATTCCTTCTTGATGGGTGGAAGTAGTCCTCTAGAGTTTTTATCATTACTTGTCTTTTCTTCATCTTTCTTCTTGAATGTACTGAGGAGAGAAACTGCATAAAATTTTGAGTTAACTTGGTTTTCTTCTTGAGAATAACCTACTCCATTTTTGTTACTTGAATCCCTTTGTGTGGTAATAATCTTATCTAATATTTTAGAGCTATTTTCAGATCTTGTTTGAATGAGTTTTGCTTCAAGTTCTTTTCTTAGGTGAACTATTTATGCCTCTATTCTTTCACAGATTATTTGTTTCTCTTTAAGAGAGTTTTCCAAACTTTATTCCATCCTATTTGCTTATAGGATTTGTTTTTTCAGGTTTCTCATGAGTTTCTCCATCTCTTTTTATTTATGTTCATGTTTTTCCTTTTGTTCAACTACAAAACTTTTCAGCTGTCTATATCTGTTTTTGTATCTTCTTAATTCATCCAAGGCACTGAGAAGTTCTCCTTCCATATTAACCTCTACTTCAGCTTATGACTCTTCCTCATGCTCAATTTTTTTTATCTCATTAGGCTCTTCAATACCTAGAAAAAGTACTTCATCATCATCACTGTCACTAGACTATGATGAATTGTTGATTTCTTCTTTTCAGTAAAAATTCTTTTTCCCTTTGTAAAACCATTTTTTGTTGTTGGGTTTTCCCTTCTTCTTGTATTGTTTATTTTTCTTCTTCTTCATCTTCAAGGTCCTCCTTAGGATAGGGACACTTGGCTGCAAAGTGGCCAACCTTTCCATAATTAAAACATTTGAAAGGCAACTTTCCTTTGTACTTCCCTAATCCTTTATGAAGTTTTTTAATAAAATTGTCTTCTTCTACATCAGATTCTTCATGATGGTTGGATTGAGGTTTCTGCTTCTGATTTTTTGTTTTATTGAGCACCTTGAAGGATGCCTCTCCTTGTGGGAGGTTCTCAGGACCCAATCTTAACTCATAAGCTGTGAGGATTCCATACAATTCATCCATGGTGAGTTTAGGATTGTATAGCATAGGTAGTGTTCTTAGTATTTTTTCAACTAGCTCATTGTTTGACACTTCTACTCCCAAACCTATGATTACATTAACAATATTATCAACTCTTTCAAAGTACTCTGAGATATTTTCTTCATCCTTCATTTTTAGACCTTCATATTTCACTTTGAGAGTCTGAAGTTTGGCCCTCTTTACCTTGGAATCTCCTACATATATAGTTTCCAATTTATCCTAGAGTTGTTTTGCATTTTGACAGTTTAGTACTTTAGCAAGGATCTTCTTACTCAGTCCAGCTTGTAGTGTGTTTAAAGCCTTTGCATGTTCCAAAAATTTATTCTTGTCTTCTGCTCCTGTGGGAGTGACTTTTGGAACATCATTATCCTTTTTCAACTAATTTCCATACTTCCAGTCCAATGGACATCATATATCTTTTCACTCTAACACTCCAGAAAACATAGTCTTCACCATCAAATAGGGGGATTTTTTATGACATCTTCAACTGTTGATCCATCCTGATGTATATTTCTCTTCAAGTGATTTAAACCCTTAGTGAAGAGACCAACTCTAATACCAATTGAAGGACTAGACCTTGTCACTGAGAGGGGGGGGGGGTGTGAATCAATGACAAAGTAATTTTATCAAATTTTTTTTATTAATGCAATAAATATTTTAACACAATATTTATCGTGGAACCCAATTGGGAAAACCACCAACACTTTTCTATTAACTGCAAAATTTTGTTTTACAAGTTACATAGAAGGAAGATGTTCTTCCTTTTTTAGATCAACACCAACTGATTAGGGTGCACCCACACCCTTGTTCACCAACACCAACTAGTAGGAGGATTCAACCCCCTGTTTAGTCAGCTACAACTAACAAGTAAGAACCTACCCCCCAGTAGGCTCTAACCTGCCCTTGCACCACCCAACCACCCTTAATTTTTGAATCTGGAAAACTTAAGTATCATACAATGGATTGCATAACTGTTGCTCTATCTCCTTCTATTCTTGATATTCAATAAGTCATTAACAAGCCCATTAGAACCAACAGTTCTTCTTTTTAGACTATGCTTCTATTTTGATCTTCTTATATGAACTACAGAGACACTTTCTTCTCACCACTCTTTCTCATTTATATATTCTTCCAACTGGTGTGAGTTATGAAAAATTGTGTCCCTTTGTTTGGACCATCACACCCCTTTATTAACAATAATATCATTTGTTTTTCTTTATCTGAATATTATCGAGAATCCATTTCAATTTCATGAAAATGATTTTCATTAATCAATCATAGGTATGGAATGATTTCATTTAACTTAGTTCTATAACTCTGCAAATTTTGCAGAAACCAAGTTCTGCATAGGTGCTTCCTTCAAACCATTTTCATATGACCGACAACGCAAAACCACGGGCTTATCAATTTAAGCAATGTATTATATTTCACCATTATTTCTCTTATTCCATATGACCATAGGCAGTGACCGGGTGCTAGGCCAAGCGAGTGCTTGATCACTTATCAAAATCAATAGCCACGTTTTAATCTCCCAATGAGATGGATGAATGACGATACTTCAGGACTTTGTCCTTCATGACTTCAAGCCTCTTTACAAATCTCCCGAATAAAATATGCGTGTCCATAATATTCAACGATTGAGAATGCTCTCAAAGTGTTATTCAAATCGAACGACTCATGTCCACTTCGGGACTTCGGCCTTCGAGACTTAGGGAATTTTCTTATGCTGAAACTCTCAAAGTAAAAACTCCCAAAGTGACGTAACTTGCTGACATCACTTTTTGGCATGGCATGAGACAAGTGGCTACCATGTATCACTCAAAATCATGATTTACACGTACCTAAAATGTCGATTTCATCTTGACACTTGTCATTATCTGACTATGCCACATGTCCTTGCTGATGTTACTATTGATGACATGGGATCTCAATGTGTGTGCTATGTGTCTTAACCTCGTGACTTCGAAACTTCGGCCTTCGGGTGAATTTACATGTTTTCAACTCCATTTTGTTGAAGTGAGATTCCCTGAAGTGTAAACCTGGAGTAAATTGACTTTATCCAATGGTCATTCTTTAACCCGAAAAGGCTTGACATGATCCAACAGATGTCGAGAATTCAAATATTCAGGATTTTGGGCCTTTGTCCTTGCTTATCCTATCCTTCTACTTTCCTCGATCCGACGGTTAGGATATATTTCAAAGTGTTTCCTCAGATTAGACGACTTATGTCTATTTTGGGACATTTGTGGCTTACTCTATCCTTCCATTAAACATGATTTGACAGTCCTGATATCTCCCTAAGTGTTATTCATATCAGATGGTTCACATTTGCTTAGGTACTTTGGCATTCGAGTGATATTACTTTTTTTCAACCCTTTTTCTCCTGAAGTGGTCAGCGTTGAAGTTGACCACTACTACCTTGGCATGTTCTAAATAGATCAGACAATCCTCATTTACTTCGGGACTTCACATCGGATGGTCTTCCTCTTTACTATCCTATCCTTCCACTCAACTCGATCCAATAGTCGATGTGGATTTCAGAACTATAACTTGCGAGTGGTTTAATTTGTCACCCAAACTCCACAATTGAAGTTGTGCGATTATTGGTGAGTCAACCACAGTCTTTGATATTTGAATCGATGAGACATGACAATCTAGAATAATTGTGGGATTGGAAATAACGTATAGTTTAATTCTACCTTCATGCTCTATAATCAATCCCTGTCATTAATCTGGCGCTTGCGTATCCAACGGTTCTGATTTGATCTGATCATTGACTAGTCCTCCAACGATCCTTCTCTTGTAATATGATGGTCTAGACTAATTGCAGGATTGGGAATAACACATTGTTTAATTCTCCTTTTTCTCTCTGCAATCCATCCCTGTCATTTATCTAGTGCTTTCCCTTCTGAGTTTCATGTGCATCATCTCTTCTGATCTTCTGATCTTCAGTCCCTAACCCTCATGAGATTTTTAATCTCCACGTATTGTCATACTATTTGACATCAATGAAAACACATTAATGACACTATGTCCAACAAGATCTGCGTTGATTTATTTAATATTTTAGATGTCATCATGTACATACATAGTTATTTATTTTTTATTTAATATTTTTTTGTTTTCATGTAACATAACATAACATTACATGACAACATCTCCCCCAAACTGAGTTGTAGAGCACCTTTCTACTCTCGATGCAAAAATAATGAATGTTTGACTTCATTCATGTGCCATAAAGGATGCATCAAAAAATGATTATTTCCTATCAAGATGCTTGCACCTTTATTCCAAGTGGCATTCTTCTCCTTTAATCAATTGATATTCTTTGTACTTTTGACCACTGTCTTGGCCCAACATTCTTCAAAGAGAACCAGACCAATGAGGGCATACTCATGACCATATCATATACCATGCGAGCTCGAGATCACCAAGAAGACGCTCATGGACTTTTCATCTCAGGGACAGTGGCATTGCCATATGTTCAAGAGATAAGACTCTACATTTTTGGGGTGTTGATCAAACAAGTACATCTAGAGGTAGATTTGAAAACCCTTTCTTTACAATAGGAAAAGAAGATATATTCAAATTCATGAAACTAACACTTGAATATTGGGTGTAGAGACTAAGATACACAATGGTGTCCTTTTTAAAGCCTTCAGAAAAACGCAAAATGATCCTGTAAATAAATTTTGATTTTTGTCGATCAATAATGACCACCTCGACCAATCATGAGATGGTCTCCAGAACCAAAAAGTACGAGGCATGTTCACGATTCTCATCTTTCTCCCATGTTTTGAATCTCCATGCCTTCATTCTCCTAAAAATTTTAGACAATTTTATTGTTTAGAGGAGATCATTGTTTTCTCAAGTGAGAATAAGGATTCTGTACGTGGAGGCAATGCAACCATTGTATTTGAACAAGAACATGTCATGGTTTCAATACCCATGTGTGTGGAAAATATACATCTGTATCCTCTTCGTCTCATGTATCTTCATTCTATGTCTCTTGGGTTGTCGGCCACCGACACAACTTGGATGATCATGCATCTTGATCATTTTATGATAACCTAGAAATTTCAAGCCGTTGATCAAGAGTTCTTATTCAAGATTAATAAAAAGGATTCATGGCTCTTTTGGTGGACACTTTATCTCATAGTCATTGTGTGGGTTGTTGTATATTTAGACTTGTACGATTTGATTGCTTGTGAATCACGACCACTATCTAATCACATGGACTCTTGGGATCCTTTTACTACAAATTCCCTCACTTTCAACCAAAAATACCATATATTCATGGATGCATATTCATTCTCATCTATTTGCTACTTGATCAATAATGCGGATTTTAAATCACTTTAGGGAAATTGTTGTTTCATATGGATATATCATTCCAAATCTATAGTAGTATAGAGCATGTATAAATTGTTTGATTTATTATGTTTGAAATCAACCACACCACTCTTTTTAATTTTTATTTTTTTAACTATGCAATGAGACATGACACAAGAACCAATGGAAAATCCTTAAGTCAATCTCAACAATATTCCATAGATGTAACCACCTTTAGATATAAATCTTAGCAGGCGAGTACAACATCTCATTAAGAAATAGGAATGACAAATCATAAAGAGGTGATCTTAGACTTTGTGATTGTTGAAGGACTCACATGCTAACACATTCCTCCTTGAGATTTGTGTAAATTCCAAGTGTCAATCACCTAAAAGGAGGGTTCTCTCCAAGAAGGCACTTTAACCAAAAATATAATATAAAATATTCCCTAGAAGAGATGCACCCTTGGAATACATGAATGAAAGATTCTTTGGGCCACTGAGCACTAATACATATGACCAAATTTGCGATGGTTTTTCATTGATATTGCCACACATATTCGTTGCAATTTCCACGAAAGCTGAGTTTTTTTTTTCGTCGGAATAATTTCGTCGCTCTATCGACGATCCAGGTGTGCATAGAAACATCGACAAAATTATCTCTCCACATGTCACCAGAGTCAAGTTCAGTTAACCATTTGCATCATCGCAATTTCAACGAAATATCGCCGCAAGTACAATGAAAAACCGTGGCAATTACGACAAAATATCGTCGCAATTGTGATGAAAAGTTTTGACAAGTCAAAAAATTACGACGGAGATGTTGTATGTGCGACGAAAAAATGTGGCAACTTGTGACGAATACTCGTGGCAATAGTGATGACATTGATTCATCAAGACCAAAGTTACGACAAAGATGATGCATGTGTGACGAAAAACTGTGGCAACTTGCGAGGAAAGTTCGTCACTATTGCCACGGTGATCAAAATGCAAATTTTTTTCCGACGAACTATCGTCGATATTGCGATGATGGAATTAAGTTTTTTTTTTTTAAATTACATGAGATATGGTATTACCATATTACATTGTAATATGGTAATGCCATATTACATTGTAATTATATGGTATACCATATTACAATGTAATATGGGATTACCATATTACATTGTGATATGGTAATGCCATATTAACCCACAATTAATTTCAAGCCAACATGAAGAAATATGAGCTTGGAAAACAATTATTGTTTTGTATGGATTTTGTAGTTAGAAGATGTGAATATTGTTTTGACCTAAGAAATATAAAATTCGTTGTAAATTGGTTGATCCAAGATAATTTAATTGAACCAAGGTAATTCATGGGGTTAGCTAATTATTTAGGAATGAAATGTCTCTTCAATGCACATTAGAAAAGGCAAGTATAACCTTTCAATTCATTGGAATTGAAAACCAAGTAACTGAAGCTTTGACATGAAAGAATTGTAATGCATCAATATTAAATCTAATGAAACTTGCAATTTCATTTGAAATCAAATAAAATTCTGCATGATACATAATGGTGGAACCTTTGATACAAAGAAGGAGTTGGATAACATAACACTTGAAACTTTTGTTGGTGCAATCATAATATACCCCAAATAAGATAAGGAATTGTACATCATAGTTAAGGCATTGAAGTATGATAAATATGATAAATATATACATTCGTTTAGGCATTGAAGTATCTTGCAATATTTTGAAGTATAGGCATTGAAGTATCCTACAACATTTTGATTCGGTAATCAAGCTGTATGATAAATATATACAAAACCACATGGTCAATTTCCTTTAAGACCTGTTTGTTTTTATTTGACCATAGCTCTAAAGTTAAACTCTTATGTACTTGAAGAATATAAGGGATTACCTACATCTAGCTCAAATTTTGGCAAAT
>ML795037.1:197479-210951 GCA_009831015.1 Picea engelmannii | reverse complement strand
TCGAATGGTGATTTCCCCTGAATTTAAAGGGGAAATACCTTCGATACAATCATCACAAAGCGTATCTGAATCCTACACTAAATCGGATCTTCTTTCTAAATCAGCATAGGATGTCCTATTCTCACGCAACCGAATGCTAATATGGGAGCTGAACGAGGTAATTGCTGTTACGGCTGGTGTAACAACTCCTTTCATCGTTGTTGCTGTTGTTCAACATCGCAATTCACGGGCTATTTCAGCCATGTGAATTGCGCTCTGACTGTGTCGGCCTTGACTGTTAACGGTTCGTGTTTCAGCCTCGTGGCGGTCTCCTCTGTGTTTCAGCGTCTGTACTTATGAACTGAGTGACAGCTCCGTGTTTCAGCATCTGCATTTCTGCACTGAGTGACAGCTCCGTGTTTCAGCATCTGCATCCTCGAACTATGTAGATGTTCCGTGTTTCGGCATATGCGACCTTAGACTGTGTAGCAGCTTCCGTGTTTCAGCATCAGTTCAACAACGACTCTGGACAGTTCTGTGTTTCAGCATTGGCCTTGAATACTATTCTGCAAATATGGACACTTATGCACTTCTAATCAATGGTTAAGTACGAGAGTGATGTAAAATATCATGCAAAACAGATTAGACATGTAGTGATGAGAAAGGACGTTGTATACCTTGGAATGATCAGATGAAATGATAGTATAAGTCTAAATGCAGGTGATCCAGGGTATAATAATGGCAAAAAGTATGGGCAAAAAGGTACAATATGTGGTCCTAACAACCCCAAACTTTTAAACCATGTGAAATCCATCCTTATTAATAAATTTGAAATCCTAGACTTAGGTTATTTGAATTATTTCATTCGCCTCCAATTATTTCAAACCAATGAATAAATTTCCCTTTCCTATTGTAAGTATGTATGTGACCTTCTTCACCACTTCCACATGGAAGACTGGAAATTGGCCCCTTATTCATTTCAGTATGGAGTCAAACTTACTTTCACATGTACTGCATTCAAAGTATATGTCACTTTGTACCATTAGTTAGTTGGTATCCTTTTGTATTTGACTCATACCCATCTTGGTATTTCCTTTGTCATTGTCTCATTTCCCATTATATGAAAACACCCCATGAGAGCCATCAAAAATCAACAAAAATGATATTTTGGTATATCCATGTATAATTTAGTTTGGGATACATTATTGTTTACATGGGGCTCATTTTTTGGTTGGTTTCACTAATTTTGATTAAGTTGGTGACCCTGATGATTGTAAGTCTACTATAAATTATGTTTTCAATATTGGTTCTGGACCTATCACTTGGGATTGTAAGAAACAACAAGCTCCTACTCTTTCTTTAGTAGAATCATAGTAATGAGAAATAGTTAATGAAAGTCAAGAAGCCTTCTGGATTTGACAGATCCTTTCAAATTTTGGATTACAACTATAGCACCTGACCAGACTCTGGTGTGATTATCAGAGTGTCATCAAGATCACCAAATATATAGTTCAACATCAACACCACGAACACATTGAGATACACATGCACTTCATCAGAAATATTATTCACAATTGCGTTCTTGAAGTGTTATTTTTTCTTATAGATGATCAAGTTGTAGACGTTTTCACAAAGTCTCTTACAAAAGAGAATTTTTCCAAACTTTTATCTATGTTAGTAGTTTAGTAAGTTGTCATTAAGGGGGGATATGATCTAATGTATCCTTCTCTCTCCTATTGTGTCACCTTAGTAAATCCTTCAATCCTAACCCAAGTTGTTCTTAAGGGGGGATGCCAAGATATTTAAACACTTAGGAGTTAGATAAGATCAACATAGTCTAATGTGTCTTTAGGTAAAGTGTGTTTCTTTAGTGTGTTTTCTTAGTATACATTAGTATTTATTTGTAGTTATGTAATTCAATAATCATGATATGTTATAGGAATAAAGTGATCCAAAGATTCATATTATTCTCATTACTAAAGACTATACTGATTTATGTCTTAACACCCAATTGGCCCATGATCTATATTTAAAGAGCATGGAAGGTTATTTGTTGAAGATTGATTGAGAGAAATTCTTATGTATTTTTTTTTCTCTTTTTCATTAATATATTTCCTCAATTGGTAGTGTTGGATGGATTCACAATCAGTATCCTGCTTTCAGTGTTTTAACCATGTAATACACTATTATGTTGATATTTGATCTATTTGTGTGAGTAGTTTTATAAGGTGTTTGATCTATGTGGAAATACCATATTTTTCGAACATACAAGAAACCTCTCATTATTCATGTTAATAAGATTATATAATAAGTACCTTAATATACCCTTAATATCAATGGGGGGACGCTCAACTTATAAAAGGGGGATTGGATAAGGTGTATTTCCTTTAATGTTAAGGAATTTTTGTTTCCAAGGAAAGATTTGCAGAATTTGTCCCTCATTTTCAAAATATTAGGATGGAGAGTGACTCAATCACCAAACTCAATATCAATTGGAAACATCAAGGTAATTGACAAAATTTGAACCTATAACCTATGGTCTTCCCATTAGTGGCATGCCTTGGGAGGATGGTTTAATCGATTGAGATGACCCTTGGGGATTAATTTTGAGGCTATTTTATAACCTTGTTTTGTATTTTCTTGATTCCCCCCCATGTTTCCCTAGAATTACCACCCAAAACCTCACAACCATAAAGAATCCCGAGGGTATTAAGAGTGTAAAAAAATACCTTTTTTCCTAAAACTAGAAAATTGTAGTTTTACAATTGTTTTCAAGTATATGTAGGGGAGACTGAGACTTCTTAATCAAGTTTTTCCTATTTTATCACCTTTATTGATGATTTTAGTAGGCATACCTAGGTCTATATCTCAAGGCATAAAATTGAAACCTTTTCTAAGATTCAATATTGTGTGTGTGTGTGTGTGTGTGTGTGTGTGTGTGTGTAGTTAAATGTATGCTACACTCCAAGGTTTTACACAAATGATTTTGGAATAAATTGTTTGTTGTGAAAATAACATTTTGAATAGGATACCTACTAAAGAACTTACGAATGTTCCTCAACAACAATATTTTGAATAAATACTTATTTTCTCTTGTGAGCCAGCAACAATATAAATATAGTTTTGGTATTATAACTTGGGATTAATGAGTTCCTTGTAGTATATCAAATTCCTCTTATTCTCGGACTCTATTTAGATCCATATATTCTCTTTAAAATACTTATGATAGACCTTTTAGTAATATTGTTGGGCCCTCCATTTTTGAAGAAAATATGATTTTGTGGAAATGATAAAGTTTTGTGGGAAAGCACAACAGTCCAACGAAAGATTAGAAGTGGCAGAGAATAGATAGGATAAACATAAAGCTAAATGCAAGTGTGTCAACAATGAAAATAGAGCATGCACCAACTGGACAAGAAATTGGAAAGAGATAGAAGCTTCGAGTGCATGAAATGAGAAAGCGAGAAAAGAAATGGAAGTAGAATCAAGAAAAGACAATAGTGGAATAAAGAAGTCAAGAAGTTCCTGAGGGAAAACTAGAAATATGGGAATATGTAATGGGAAAGGGTTGGTTGGATGTTAATCATATTGGGTGTTGTTAGACTATAGTTGCTAGTGTTATTGTTATTCTTTCTTTGTTAGCGATCTATCACCATTACTGCTATTGATTCTGGTATGATAAGCTACTGTAATGGGGTTTTTTAGAATAATTGTGCTTGCACAATAGTGATAGAGTCTATAGAGGGTATTGGAACATGGAGATAAATGTATAATCTATGATAGAAGGATATACTCAAAGGATCATGAATTATGATATACTTATAATAAAAGATATCGTTTGGCTCCAAAATTTTGGTTATGATGTGTATGACTTTGTAGATTCTTCATTACGCAATTAATTTTGTACTATGGATTTGGTATTTGACCATTAATTCTGATGTATGGACTTATCTGTATGTTGTGCAACCTGGTTAATATGATGTTTATGTTGGTTTAGATTCTCAATGATATAATTATTTATATGTTAAAGCATGAATCTGCATTATGTTGTGCCAAACTTGATGACACATTCTCTTTGATTCACTTTGCCTCACACAAGTCTCAGTTGCACTTCAGGTCAAACCTCCTTCCCTTGCAGAAGGTTAAATATGCCAACATTGTTAGAATACAACGATATTTTTGTTGGAAACCTCCAAGAAACCCGATTTCTAATTTTGTGCCAAAAATGGTTTCGTTGTCGACACCTGTCTTGACAATGAATTTTTAGAGGATGAAACATCACATATTTAAGTCTGACATCGAGAATTGGTGCGAAAGAAGGTGTGATGATTTTATTATGCAAGAAGCTGAGTTACGACATAAAATTTTGAGGGTTTTTAAGAGAGATATATTTTACTCAGAACCTGCGAGAAACCTATACAAAATGTTCTAGATTGGATTCCTGGAAGGGTATTTCAGTGGCTCGAATAGTTGTAAGAAGCAAACGAATTAAAATATAGAGTCAATAGAAGCTATAATTAGACTATTGAGCATTTAGTAGCTCTTCACTAGCTAGATCATCCAATTTATAGAGTTGTGGATTTCATGGTACAGACCACCTTGGAAGGATATATTATTGAATTTTCTACAGAGAACCACCAATCCTTTTCAAAAGAATAAATCATATTCAAGGAAGGATCCTGAGGAATATTTTTGTGGGAAATCCCCCTTTGGATTAAAATCGTTCTTGCGGAAGAGGGGATGTTACATGTTCCCATTGATATGGCGACATAAACCCTTGTGCATGAGGGGTAGGTGATTCCGAAAAGGGTTCATGGGCTAGGTTATGAATGTTGTTCAACTATGGGGGTTCATCGAGTGAAGAGTTCCAGAGATGAAAGAGATCAAAGGAGGGTTATTGTGATAAAAAATATGTGGAAAAAATAGATGATAAAGTTTATGAAGAGGCATGATCATTCGTGAAAAGAGATCGACTTTGAGAGTAGTTATAAAAGAGATTTAGATAACTTACGGGAGTTGCAGATACGTGAAAGGATAGACAAAAAATGGTTGCAGGATAGATTTGGAGAGATAGGTGAAACTTATGGAGGAAGTGGATGAGAGGAAGGAAATTCAAAAGAAAGAATAAGGATAGGATCCACCCCTCAAGAGGAAGACCTAGTCAAAATCCCTAAAGAAGTTGTGGGAGAGTGAGATCTTGTGATGCCCAAAGATGTTGAATCACATCATGAAATTGATATGATACTACATACTCATGCAAACTCTTAGGTGAAAGAATTCCATTCCAGAGGAAAAGGAACCAACTTCAAATCACCTAGTCCCTCAACACTATCTACAAATCGCGTAAACTCTGTTCTAAATTCTTTACTAGTTTCTGTCATTTCTAATCATTATAATATATAAAGTTCGAGTAGTAGTAGAGGAAGTGGGGAAATTTATTTTGTCATATTTCAACTAGAAACCTTGGGGATCATTTTGATAGGATCTCCAAGTTCTCTGATGGAAAGTCAACATGCAATATCCCTCACCTGATAGCCAAAGTTTTGGGTTAAAAGGGATGAGGATGTCGAACAACAATGGTTTCTTTGTGAAGCCATTTGAAGGTCTCATGGAACTCTGCATGCCAACAAAATGGTAGATTTCCATACCACCTTGAGAGCTCGAGCTTTAAAATGGTACATGAAATCCATTGATCTAGGGAATCCTCAAGGATAGGATTTCACTCTTGCTCAAGTCAACTAGAGGTTCATAGAAGAATTTTTCTTATCACATTTCGAGAAATAGTCTCTTTGAGTTGCAGAAGATAAAAGAGAGATATGGTGAGTCTTCCTAGGAGTATAACCAAATATTTAAGGATGTGATAGGGAAATTGGAAAACCCCATCCATAAATACGAATAGCAAGAATGGTTTATATAGGGGTTGTTATCATTGACCCAGATACCCTTAACCCAATAGAGGATAGCTACATTGAGGGAAACCTTAGAAGAAGTAATGAATATTGAAGCGATGGTTGGCTATCCCAAAATCTTGTGGGTTATGAGACCGACTGAAGACAATGACATTTCGTAGCTGCAAGGCCATATTTACACATTAATTGACAAGATTCAAGAATTGAACCTCCCTAGAGTAGGTTGACCATAGATATGGTGTATTGAATGATACAGTGAGGGTGATACAAAGAAAAAATATCCTAGACTAAGGGGTGCATGACTCCCTCCTCACTAAATGGCACCTCCACCAGTAGGACCATCAGGAGGGATCCTGAAAGTTACCACTACAGTGTCATTTCATGTCCATGTGTAGTACCACACATTCCCAAATAATCAAGGGGGAAAAAATAACAAATATTGTAAAATCTGCAAGAGTCATTCCCACTCCCCTAATAACTTTCAAGTCTTATAAAAGTATTCCCCTGTTCCAAATACGATATACTACGGATTCTATGGGTCACCTACTCGTACTACCAAAAAGTGTCGTTCTCTGTGTTCTCTTACAAAAATATTGGATTGGTCTTCATTTAGGGTCGACGAAACTCCTCAAGGGTTTGGAGGAAGTTGAAGAGGTAGGGGAGGATTTTGAGGTGGACAAACTAGCGAAAGAGAGAACATTCATTGTTACAATTGTGACAAAAAATATCACCTCATGAGATATTGTCCTCTTCTAAGAATACCTTGGTGTGCACACTATAGAAAAAATGCCCATTCCACTGAGGATTTCCCTAAATTGATTGCGATATGGAAAGATCGTCTAAGAAAATGAGATTCCAACTTAATAAATTATGAGCTTAGACCTATTTCTGAAGGAAAGGATCCCAATATTAACATTATTACTAGAGGAGGAACAAGTACTGGTGCCAATGTTGACAACCCTAATCAAATTAATATTTAGAAGAAAATATGAGTAGATGCTAAGCATGATCCCATAAGGAAGAAGGAGTTCTTCCAGAACACATTAGAAATGTTTCAACAAATGTCTAAACCTGCAATATAAAAATTTGCAAAGCCAAGTGTTGAGTTTCAACCAAGACGGAAAATATGTTGGCACTGAAGGACCTTCCAACAAAATCACAAAACACTATTGATTTATGGTTCCAATTATTTTTTGAAATTTTGTATGATGAACAACTCACTAAGAAGTTGTGGAACGTTCTTAAGGGGACTTTAGAGGTTGAAGGGATCCCAAAGGAGCCAATTGTTGTTAATATTATTTAGAGAAATATAGGTAGAGAATATAGAAGGAAGCAGATATCTAGAAAATAATTTTGACTAAATGCCCACATCGACAACTATGAAATTAGTGATTTTATGTTAGATTTGGGGTATGATGTCAATATACTACCAAACAAATTGGGAACCAATGGGAAATACGAAGCTCATCTATTCACCTATTCAGTTGCAGATGGCCAATCAATATTGTATCTACCCCATTGGGAGACTGCAAAATGTTGAAGTGGACTTAGCTGGCATTAAAAAAATACCATATTTCAAGGTCATCGAAATAATGGGGGAGAAGGATCTGTACCCATTTCTATTGGGTATTGAATGTGCATATGATAATTAAATTGTTATATATATATCAAAAATGAAATCATGTCCTTTGAAGAGGATGGTATGAAAGTAACCCAACCTTTAGACCCATACCAAGGTCCTTGATATACTAATCCAGTTGAGGAAAATATGGAATATGATTCCTAGATCAACTCTACACTTTGACTTCAGGAAAATGGGAAGACTATATTAACCCTACCATAGATGGGTCAGTAAGTTGGTAGAGTATTCAATCTGCAAGTGAAGATTCAAAGGCAACTTTTGAAAATTGGAAACGAGGAAGGTATGAAACATTTTCAAGATGTTGCACGACTATCAGAGCCACTAGGTGGATTGGAACATAGGTTCAAGAACACCTTGTTTATGATGGTGCTTCATATTTATGAATATTTCTAGTTGATCTAAAATAAAAAGTGAACCAGAGTAGAGAATATCAGTACTTGATATTTCCTTAAAATCATTTCTAACTAGGTGGTGGGCCATGCATAGGGAAGATTTGACTTCTTGGGATCAAATCAAACTCACTATTCAATACTAATTTATCCTTCCATCGCAAGTCATCCAGTAACGTAAGGTCCAAGAATTGAAGCATCAACTCTTAACTCTAGAATCATATGATGGTTCATCTAATCCACAGGAGCATGTTGCACATTGTATTAAGGTATGGAAATATTTATAACTACCTTCTCAATTTTGGGTACATCAGTTTTTTCATTCATTGGGATGAATTCCAAGTGCTTGGTATCTGCATGAGGAGAATAAAAGAAAAAATGATTGTTGGGAAGTACTGCAATGCTAGTTTTGTCATGATTTACCATTTTTGGGTAAGTCTCTTGAACTCACCTTAGTGCAACAACAAATTAAGAAACTATTTTTTACTAATAAATTTAATCCCATAAATCCACCTATAGTCTATCCCGAACATGAATATCTACTTTTTGATATCCTTTACCCATCCCATGCACAAATACCCATGGCCTATAGTAAGGTTAATACAGATCCATAATATCCCAATGACCTAGAGGACCTTAGGCATTCGATGTTTAAAGAATATAAAGGCACTAATGCAATTTAAGATACTAATTCAAATGATGCTAATAGTTCCTATTTCAAACCCATGAAGCTATGAAAAATAAACATAGGGAGTGATGAACACCCTAATATGGCATCCATAGTGGATTATTGGTATAAACAGACCATGACAGAGACACAAGCTCTGTTGCAGGAATATGAGGACATATTCCCTACAAGTTTTTAAAAACTAAAAGGTATTAAGGGAGACTTAAGGGAGATGAATATAGAGATATATCCTTACTCACAACTAGTCAAACACGGGCCGTATCGTTTGAACCCTAGAGTCAAAGAGAAGGTAAAGAATGAGATTGATAGTATGTTAGTAGTTGGGTTGCTTTTCCCTATGGATGAGGCTGCATGGATCAATCATATAGTCATACAGAGAAAGAAAGGTATTGAGGATATACAAGTCTATCTGGACTACAGGAGCTTGAAATTTGCCCATGTACATGACCCTTTTCCCATTGCCTTTAGCAATAAGTTCTTGGATCAAGTAGCAGGGAATGAATATTATTATTTTACATATGGGTTTTCTGGCTATCACCATGTTAGAATTTATGAAGAGGACAAGAAAAATGCTACATTCACTACCAAGTGGGGATCCTTTTCCTATAATTTTATGCCTTTTGGGCTCAAGAATGACTCAATGGTCTTCTCTTAGATCGTGATTGCAACATTCTATGAATTCATTCACAAGTTTCTTGAAGTCTATGTGGATTATTAGACTATGCACAGCCTATTAAAGGAACACATAGGCCTATTACAACTGATATTTCATCGTTGCAGACAACTACAAATTTCCCTAAACTTGAAAAAGTGTATTTTTTGTGTACGATTTGGGAATCTTCTAAGACACATAGTTTGTAGGGAATGAGTGTTAGTGGATCATGCAAAAGTTATCGTGAAACTAAATATGCATCCTCCTACAACTATCAAACAATTGTAGTCAATGTTAGGTTGCATGGTCTACTATTTAAAGTTTATCAGAAGATACATAAGCATAGTTGCCCCGTTGGAAAAGTTGTTAAAGAAATAGGAGGCTTTTAGTTGGATTCCAGAAGGAAACCAAGCCTTTGATACCCTCAAAGATAAGTTAAGCACTAGTCCTATCCTCTTCTATTCAAATTGGGAAGTGGAATTTCACGTACATATTGTTTCTTCCAGTATTTGATTGGCAGAAATCCTTGGACAACCTAATGAAGGAAACCTGGTGTTAACACTCTATAATTTTCCCAAGGCTATGAAGGCAGTCATAGAGGCAACATCAAAACCACTTCAAATCTTGGATCCATCCCTCCAAGACTAAGAGAGGGATCTCTTTGTCTGATACATATTTGTTGGGAATAATATATTAGGCTAGTTATGTAGAGCATGGGTTTGTTTATGGATTTTGAATTGGTTTGATTGAGACATAAAAAAGGACCATTGGGCAAAATGGAGTCAACGATTAAGGATGTTTTAATGAATAAATAATAGAAACATATGTAACTAGGCAAGGCAGTAACATTAGTGGATTCTTTGAGTTTGTAAAATGGAAAAGAAGCATAGATTAGGGTTCAATTTAAATGTAGAGCAGAGCTCATCTGAATTATACATCTAATTTTCAGAATAAAACATTGATATCATTTAAAGCCAGATTAGGGTGTCTGAGACAAATCCTGAAACATAATCTTCTTATAAATGATAAAGAAAGAAAACAATATGTGAGAGTAGATAATAATAGATTACATAAGAAAGGTACTTCACCACATGATCATGACACAGGAATCTGGGAACAAAGTCTTTGTATTTATCCAAAAAAATCACTAAAAACCTATGAGCATTTTTTACATTTTTTGGTCATCCCAAGTCCCAACCCTTTCTTTCATAAAAGTTATAGGATTTATAGCCTTTACAAAACAATTCAAGATCCTATAAAAATGGATCTGAAATACTTAAAATAGAATAAAATCAAAACTAGTATGATGTATCAAAACTAGTCCTGATTTAAGGGTCAACCCTTTTCAACTAGATCTTCAACAATATTCAACAACATTCAACACTATCTGATATCTTCAATAGCTTTCCAAGTGATGACAAGGCATTTTGAAATCCTATTTTGACAAATAAGCAATTTTTTAACCAAAAATTGAAAACCCACTTAACCTTCTTGCCTTAGCATCTGCCTCAAAAAATAGAAATAGATGATGAACTGTATGCTTTTAATCTTTATCATTCATTTGGAATCCCTTCCAGATAATCTGGAAACAAAAATCTCCGATCTAAGAAAAAAGATGAGCATTCTGCCAGTTTCTACGTTTTCGGTGGCTTATAAGTATAAAACAGAGTAGGATTAGTTGTCGAAAGAAGAGCTTTCAGAAGCTAACATGGCTTTGAGGAAAACGAATAAGCTGTTGAAAATCCTGATTTTTCCATAACCTTTGAAAACTGCAAAAAATGGATTTTCTTTGATCTACCTACTCTTTAGGATCCTTATTTAGGTTCTCAACAACTTCTGCTAGAGATTTTAAATCAGGATGTGCTCTTGGATTAGGATTTTTAAGCCTTAGTTTGATCCTTAGACCTCTAACCATTTTAAGCAACTTACTATTCTCCTTGAGAAATTTCTTATTCCTCTTCTGTTCCTTTACATGAATTTTAGCTAAATTTTCAAAACAATATCTTACCTCATCTGATGTGTTGCTTATAGTCTGGTTTTGGGATTTAATGACCCTCTCAAGAAACTTCATCTCTGATATTTCGTTTTTAATATTTTCAATCTTTGATGATGGCTTCTTTGCTTTGCTTGTTGATGCTTCAAGAATATCCAGGTCTGGAACCTCTGGTGAAAAAGGTGCTTCTTCAAAAACAGCTTGCTTAGGAACCTCTCCTTCTACTGACTCTAAATCCTCCTCTGAATTTGTATAAGGAAGATTCAGGACATTTTTTTCAGGGTTACTAGCTTGCCCTTCTGTAGATTGACTGAAATCAAGCTTATTTTTAGCTCTCTTAGACTTAGAAGAAGAAGTTGGCTCCTTTATTTGTACTGGAGAGATAGATCTTATTTTCCTTTTACTTCTCATAGATGTATAATATTTCTTGGATGAGATCTTCTTCTTGTCCTTGGGCTGGGGTTCTGGTTCAAATTCTCCCCAGAAAAAAAGATGCTCCCAAGTCTTATTACTCCTCTGCAATTCTTCAAGCACTATGGAAGAGCCTACCCTACACCTTTCTAGGTTTGGCCTGGACTTGGTGTGTCATTTTTGTCAAGCTTCTGTGAAGGTAGAAGGGAATATTCAAAGCGCATGTACCTGTAAAATGGTTCATAAGATTGAAATGGTAGAACATAACTCTACCATATCTGCCTTTACATGTGATGTATAACTCAATTGATTTAAGAAAATGTTGCCACTTTTCTTCCAAGAAGGATCTAGGGATATCTTTCTTCCAAGTGATACATTTGTGTTCATGCTTGAGATAAGACCTGAATTCAATGTCTTTAGTAGTGGTTGATTTGAACCATCTTTCACCAGTCCTAGGAATCTCTGTTGTTACTACAACAATGGCTTCATTAACCTGTACCTCAATTGTTAAAACTCTGGCATTGGCTCCATCAAAGGTCAATGCAAATGCCTCAGCCACACCTTGATGAAATCCTTGGAGTTTTTCACAAAACCTGTAGCATCCAGCCTCTCTGAACAACTGGAAAATCTTAGGGTGATATTCCAGATATGTTATGTCATTGAGCTCCTTCTTGAGCATATCTCCTCCCTTCTTCTTCTACAAAACCAGTTGTCAATACCTTCAATACAATAAAATTGGGCTTGGGGAGACACAGTGGTGCTAATAGGGGATGAATTGAAGTTCGAGAAGAGGAAAAATGTGTGATATGGGGGAAAATATTTGAACGAAAACCCTTGATAAAGAATGAAACTCAAATCACAATGATGATTGCATCATTCGATTAGGACAGACACCATGTGATAGATCGGGTAAAATGAATGATACGAGCTTATGGTGATCGGATATACTAGATTAGGGTTAAATAGATCTCACTAAATAATCATATCAGACAAACAATCACTTGCCCATACCGTATCATGATCCAGTTCCAGTTAATTTCGGCATCACTTGAGATGATGATGTTGTGTACTGATGGTGGTTTGAGAGTCTGATGGGATAGTCTGACCATTAGTAGAATCTGTGATTTCGGCATCTTAGAGAGCCTCGCACATGCCATTTTAGCTACCAAAAGAGACATCTTCCAGCAACTTAGAATACTTTGAAAAATAGCCCTTAGTTGCCGAAAGTGAAATTTTAGAGTTTTTTCTAAATAAAAGTACAAACTCGTCACTTCTTGAAAAGACAAGTGAAAAAATCATCCTAAAGACACTTAACTCAAGAATAACAAAAAATATTTCACATAGTGATCCATCCTATCACCTAATCACCATTGTTATCACTGAAATTTCGTCAGCACATGGCGACAAGAATTCCACATCGTCTGCACATAGCGACAAGAACTCTACATCAGCAAAACAGCAATGAAGTCATTCATGGCACTATTCACAACATTCCAGAACGGTCAAATACTATATAAAAATTGAAAGACACTTCACATCATAAGGTGCGCGCATATGCGCGGGATAAGAACGTGTTGTGCGCGCTTAAGCGCACGATGCGCGACTGTCCACATGAAAAGCCGTGCATCTGCTAATACGGCACATTAAATGCTTAAGTCGGCTTCCTGACCGCCAATAGACCTTCGCCCGAGACGATTTGACATACAAATCAGGGTCGGTCCTGCAAAGACGGCGAATTTATGGCTTAAGCGAACCCTAAACTAGCCTGTGTCTACACCGGGAACTAGTTTTGTGACCGCCTGGAAATGG
>ML795037.1:162978-197379 GCA_009831015.1 Picea engelmannii | reverse complement strand
GATCATGTCTTAAAACCATTGGGAACTCCTTTGTCTCACGTTTGAAGTTTTGTTTATGGTTGTAATGTTATTTGCTTTTCAGTTCTTAGGTAGATTTTATTTCGTTTGGTTTTCTATGTTATGTTAACCCATTTTGATTCACAGCAAACCTGTTCTGCCCTGCTGAGCCCAACAGGGCATGCTAGTGCTCCCATTCTTGCTCACCAGGCGAGGATTCGAGCACGAACAACCATAACTTGGGAAAATGTATTTCAAGAGACAACAAGACCAACAAGCTAGGAACTCCATCATGAGACCCACCAATCACATCTAAATCATCAAGTCTCCTATCATTATAGGACACTAACACTTGGATCATCCAGTCTACATTGCTAGTAGAAAACTCTCTCGGGATGAATGCAACTATACTACTACTTAAAGGGAAGGCTTGGAAATGATTTGTTCTTTGCAAAAGTTTAGAAATTATTTTTTAGGGAGTCACTTTAAATTCTTTATTGATCACTATGATTTAAAATATCTTGTTAATAATCTTGTGTTATGAGGAAGAATTTGTAGATGGTTGTTGTTGCTTCAGGAATTTTCTTTTGATGTCATTGTTTATCGTGAAAACAAAAATGTGGGTCTAGATCATTTTTCTATACTAGAGTCAGGAGAGTGTGGCGGGGTTGTATATGATCGACTCCCATATGAAAATATTTTCAAAGTAGAAGTTATCCCTGATTACTTGTATGACATTTCCTTACTTCTTAGCACATGTGTTTTCCCTAAAGGTTATTCCGCAACTCAAAAACGACACCTAGTGGTTCGAGAAACAAACTATCAAATTATTGTAGGCCACCTATACAAATTAGTATTGGATAAAATCTTGATACACTACGTGCTTGACCATGAGAGATCATATATTTTGTGGGAGTTTCACAATGGAGTTTCGAAAGGTGACGTTGATGGAAAGGAAACTTCTTGGAAGGTATCACAAGCATGATTTCAGTGTCCAATGGTGTTCAAGTATTCCAAAGATTATGCCAGGGCCTATGATGTTTTTCACTGAGTTGGTAAGCCATCATGTTTCGATGCGTTACCCTTACACCCTGTTCAAGCACTACAAGCCTTTGAAAAGTGGGTTGTTGATTTCATCGGTCCGATAAACCCCCCTACAAGGAATTCAAAAGAAAGATACATTATTACCACAACTAATTACTTGACTCATTGGGTTGAAGTTGAAGTTGTTCGATATTGATCTACAGACAAAGCAACAAGGTTCATTTTTTAGATTATAATTACCAGGTTTAGCTATCCTCGAAACTTGACCAATGATCAAGGAGCTCATTTTATTAGTAGTACTATCACGACCCTCACAAGAGATTTTTTGATTCAACACCATAATAACATTCCATACCATCCACAAGCGAATGGAATAATGGAAGCATTCAACAAAGTCTTAGAGAGGGGGTTAAAAAAGGTATTTTGTGCAAATCAAGATGATTGGGATGAAAGAGTTCCAACTGTGTTATGGTATTACCATACCACTACGAAGAAACTACACAATTATACCCCATTACAACTTTTGCATCTTTTAGGCACCTCTACTAATCAACTGAAACAAATGATCATTGTAGTTGAGAAAAAAGGCAACAAGCTCACACTTCAAAAAAAATAACTGCGAGATGTTGTCATACTAGCCTCTTCCACCATGAAATACAAGCATGAATTGTGTGTGGAGGATGAATATTCTATTGCAGATGTGTCATATAAACTATTCCAATTCTATCCCACTTTTCAATAGATGGCGTCGGATCTACTTGAAGATATCACTCTATTCACGCTTTCGCAACAAGTTGAGATCATTTCTAGTTCCTGGTCCCAACTGGCTGCAAAGATGGATACCCTGCAGTAGGATTTGGCTGTGATTAAATTCAAGGAAACAAGTTATCCTAAAGAAATGATGAAAAATATTATGCAAGTATTTGTAGAGGGCAAGCTGGTCGATTCCTAACTTCATTCTTGTGATAATGAGTAGCACCGAATCTTTGACATGATCAATGACTGGGTCAGTTTGTTGGACCGACGCATCCAACCAATCAAGAAATTGCATGCACAAATCAACAAAATGCATGCAAAATACAGAGTTCTGACTGATTCTTTTGAGTAGGCTTCTAAGTTGGCATAAATTCAGGTCGAAGAAGATTGGTTGGATGCACTAGAAGAATCCACCAGATCTTCAAATAAAGAGATTCACAACTTTCGACCCACAATGCAAGAAGAATATATTCAAATGCAACATCTTGACTACATTGTTGAAATATAATGGATTACTCTCTTGGCCACATCGCTAGAGGATCTTGATTTGACTGTCACTCAAGAATTTGTTGCGGGAGCCTCAGTTTTGGAAAGGAAATGGTAGGACCGTGTTGAGCACTATGACCATTTTAGCGAGTAGGCTCTCGCCATTGTACCAGTGTTAGGCCCTCTATTTGTGTAAGGCCAGGGAAAATATCCAACACGTTGACTCGAGACAAATCAAAGGTTGTGGTCGGGGCCTATTGGGCCCTCCATTTTTGAATAAAATCTAATTTTGTGGAAAGACTAAGGTTTTTTGGGAAAGCCCAATATTACAACGAAATATTACAAGTGGTGGAGAATAGCTAGGATAACTGTAAAGCTAACTACAAGTGTGCCAATAGTGATAATAGAGCATGTGCTAGCTGGACAAGAAAGTTGAAATATTAAGAAGCTTTGAGTGCATGAAAGGAGAAAGAAGGAAAAACAACTGAAGTGAAATCAAGAAAATACAATAGCGAAATTGAGAAGTCAAGAAGTTCCTGAGGGAAAACTAGAAATATGGGAATGTGTAACGGGAAAGAGTTGGTTGGATATTATTCATATTGTGTGTTGTTAGAATGTTGTTGCTAGAATTATTGGTGTTCTTTCTCTATTACCAAGTTATCACCATTTTTTTTATTTAGTATGGTATGACAAGGTACTGTAATGAGTTTTTTGGGAATAACTGTGCTTGCGCAATAATGATAGAGTCTGTAGAGGGTATTGGAACATGGAGAGTAATCTATAATCTATGATAGAAGTATATACTCATGGGATCATGAATTATGAGATACTGATAATATAAGAGATTGTTTGGGCCCCAAAATTTTGGTTATGATGTGTATGACTCTGTATTTTATTCATTGCACAATTACTTATGTACTATGCATTTGGTATTTAACCATTAATTATGATGTATGGACTTGTATGTATGCCACACAACTTGGTTAATATGATGTTTATGTTGTTTTAGAATATCGGTGATATGATTCTTTATATGTTAAATCGTGAATCTACATTATCTTGTGTCAGACTTGAGGACACATTCTCTTTGATTCACTTCACCTCACACAAGTGTTAGTTGCACTTCGGGTGAGACCTCCTTCCCTTGCAGAAGGTTGAATATACCAGTGTTGCTAGAATACAATGGTATCTTTGTTGGTAACATCCAAGAACCGTGATCTCTAATTTTGTGCCAACAAATATTGATACTTTAATGGATACCTCCTCTACTATCCCCAAATGATTTAACCAAAACACACATCTCTATTCCACCCTCTTTTGATCATTGAGTGGTTTTTTCTTAAATGTTTGAAGTAGTTATAGTAATTATCTCATTCTTCATATTACTAATCTTATTCTTATACATTTATTACCTTAATATAGCCTTACTCTAAATGAGGGGAAACCCAACTTCTAAAAGGAGGTTTGATAAGGTGGATTGCCTTTAATTTTAAGGATTTTTTGTTTCCAAGGAAAACCTTGTAGGATCCCTCTCTTTTTCCTAGAATATTCAGATGGAGGATGACTCAACCACCAACCATAATAGTTAATGGTAACTCTAAGAGAATTTACTAGATTTGAACATGTGACATATCCGACCTCTCTATTAGTAATGTTCCTTGGACAGATGGTTCAATTGATTGAGTTAACCTATGGGGATTAATTTTAAGGTTAATCATTATAAAGTTCTTTTGGATTTTCTTGTTTTTCCTCCAATGTTTCCTAAAATTACCACAACCCAAAACCTCATAACCATAAACAATCACTAGCGTGACAAAAGTGTCCAAAAAGACCTTCTTTCCCAAAAATATCTAACTCTATATTTTTACAATTGCTTTTAAGTATATATGGACCACTCAAGACTCCTTTATCAAGTATTACCTATTTTATCATTTTTATTTTATCGTTATATAGAAAGAGTCCCTTATCCCATATGTTCCAATAAGATGAGTGTTTTAGGATATTATAGGCTTGAATCTAGATGGGGTAGAGTATATATATCTTTATAAACTTAAATAGTCAAATCGTTATATACAAAGAGCCCCTTATCCCATAAACAAGAGTCTCATACAAGTTAGTGTTTAGCTAGAACATATTCTTAATTTTTATTATTATTATTAAATATGTTGTAAACTTAATCTTTTAAGGTTATCCACTTAACCAAATATGAAAAGTCAAGTGATAGTAATAATCATCGAGAATCCAAAATACCTTACAGAATGAATCCAAAGTTCATCCAAATGTATTTTTATGTGTATCATATCTTGAATAAAATTAACTCTACACATATCTTAATTGCGTGTTCCAATAGTGGTACCCGAGCGACCTTGGTTCTTATGCCTGATTTGAACGTCCATAAGTGAGTCACTCCTATTTATTCGTTAGGTGTTTTCATTCTCCTGCATGAACGTCTACCTCTGCCTCTTTCTATCTCCCAATCTACCTGGATGTTTCCTCTCGCCTCACTACAGAAAACGTTTCTCTGGTTTCTGACACTCTAGTCGATTCTCCACTCTGCAAAACCCTAATTTCCACGCAACAAGTCTCTCTAATATTCTCGTCGTGGGATTCAGAGGGAATCTATTGCACCTATTAAATCTTTCTAACATGTTGAATCTCCTTGAACTCAATGCTCAACGCAGAACCCTACACTAAGTGAAACCTAATTCCCTCGTCGACCTCAATTCTCGACTTCATTGTTAAACCATCGATTGTTGCGCCATTGTGCATCCCTTGTTCTGCACGACTCTCTCATTCTCATGCCCAGCGACTAATAAAATGGAACCCTAATCTTCAACAAGATCCTCGTACTCGTTCCCTGGCTCATATATCTTATCACAACCATGCCATTTGCTCAGAGATTAAATATTAACATTGCTTACCTGGAATTACATGCGAATTAATAGTTTCTCATCCAAGAAAAGATTTCTCTTGGTGTAATATGGGTGCTCGTTGTATCGGGTTTTGCACCACTCTCATATAAATCACAATTAAGATATAACTCCTCTCCCTCAACCAGTGATCGAAACCTTAATTCGATGATATCAAAATTTGATTCATTCCAAACATGAATGCACATATTATGTTCCATATTGGAGACCACTCAATCGCTATTATCCCATTCGCTGGTATATCCATTCACTCGGTTAATACCATCAAAATTTTCCAGGTACACTCCCATTCACTAATTATTTATTTTGCTGTGATTTGCATTGCATTGGTGTTGATGACCTCTCTTTAAGTTGGAGTTGGAGTAATGCTATTTTCTTTGTTTGAAAAGGTTCGAGTATAATTTTATTAAGTCTATGTGAGCATGTTAGAGACCTAACCTCTCTAACCCCTCATATAGGTAGAATAATATATTTTCTATGTAATAAAGGTCAACATTAGTTAATAATGTCTATTTAATAAATTTGAACAATTCAATGTAAGAAGACATAATAGAAGCTTCCGCTTCTAGAATGATATTCATTTAGAATGTTCTTTAGAAGATATAATTAGTATAAATAAGAGGAGGCATGAGAAGCTTTGTATTGAGAATTATTGAAATAGATATTTTCTCTGCTGGAAGTTTCCCCCTCGAAGAGGAAAGTGAACATTTATTTCTTTGAATAAATGTATTATTTTTGGTATTGTTCTCTCAATATTTTGTTGTCCATTGATATTTTCTAAATATTCCTATTTTTGCATAATATATTACATTTCATACCTTACAAGTGGTATCAGAGCACTTTCCTTGGTAGGAATTGTGGGTTAAATTTTTTAAAGGTAAAGACGTGTTATAGGGTCTTTAAACTATAGTTATATATCATTCAACACATAAATTTATGGTCGGGGAAGCATAAATGCAGGAAATAAAAGAGGTTTTTAATCTTACATTGTTGGACACCCTTGTAATCCTTGTTGGTACCCCTTCGAGTAGTAGCACAATAGAAAAAACCTATATATGTACTTTCCTAGGCATCCTAAAGCCCACTATAGATCAATCAATCGACCGCCTGAATGTTATAGTTCCACCGATAACAACACTCGGGAAGATACTCTCTAGTACCTGGGTAATTGGGTAGTACGACTAATGGTACGATCTAGCCTCCTTAGTTGGTTCCCTGAGATATTGGGTCGAGTACTATTGTTCGACTCCACACGTATATCAGAGAGTTATAGCACAAGGAAAACCCTTGTCTATAGGAACCTTAAAAAAGATAACCCTTGGGACAGAAACATAACAAAAAGGGAATAGACAATATCTATTGTGATCCAACCTTACCTCCTGCGTTTTGGTTGAGAAATTACTACACATTTTCTCCTGTTAAGAATTTGGGCATTTTGACACTGCAATATTATTCAAATCAGATTATAACTCTGTGAGTATAGTGGTCTCATTGAAAACCTTATTTGGGAACTATTCCATTGGATTCATCTCTTCTCCCTGATTACCATGGTGCCTATCATTTTTAATAAAAAAAAAAATCATGGACCCGATCCCCTTCCCGACACCCTTATTTGGGCCCTATCCCATTGGATTCCCATTTTCAGCCTGATCATCATGGTACTTATAAATTGTCATCATTTTCCTCTATGGTCCCACTCACCCTTCTCGAATCCCTTATTGGCCACCTATCCCATTTGCTTCTTTTTTTTCCCCATATGAAGTGATACCCCTCACCTATAATTTTTTTCAGTGCAGACCCACCTGCTTATTTTTTCCTCTACCCAAGTGGCCACCACCTGTTTCAAAGAAATAAATACCTTGATTGTAGACAACCTCCAGAACAAGGAGGACATAAATACTCTCAATTCCAACATTAGCAATCTCAATTCCTCTGTTCATATCCTCCTCAACCAATGTGTCAACATCAAAGACCAATTGATGGGCCACCCCTTAAACCCTACCTCTTCTAAAAAACATTCCTATCAAGAAGAAAATGAATCTTCCATTACCAAGGTCCTCATTCCACCCACCTTCCTCAAATACCTATGCCTGCCTAGAATTGAGGTGAACAAATTTGATGGCTTGGCTCCCACAGGCTGGGTCAGTCAAATGCAACATTATTTCTCCTTACATGGCATTACTGATGATTTATCCAAGATTTGTTATGGTATCCTAAATATGGATCCAAAACATTGGAAATGGTGGCAATGGTGTACAAAGTCACACCAAGGGTATGTTACTTGGACACAGTTTGTTGTAGATCTTTATGATTGCTTTGAATTTGACACCCAATTTTTAGGTTGTTTGACCAAGTTGAAGTAGTATAGGACAGTGGAATACTTTATCACCGCCTTTGAGCACTTGGATTTCAGAATGGAGGGCATTTTATATGCCTTCTTCCAGGAATGTTGTATCAGTGGCCTAAAAGATAAAATTAGTTTCCATTCTCTCATGGAACACCCCTGGATGTGGTTAGAAGCTACTCAACAAGCCAAGGAAGTCTAATAGATTGTCTCCTCCCAGACTAGAAAACCATCATTTTTTCCTCACTCTAAAACCACCAACCCCACCCCTCAAGATGTAGAAATTAACCAAGGCAGAAATGGTTGAACACCAACTCAAGGATCTTTTCTATAATTTTGATGACAAATATTTTCCAGGGAACAAGTGTAATGAACATAATATTTTTATGGCCCTGACTGAGGATGTTTTTGAAGCGGAGGATTTTTTTCCCCTATGGATGAGCTACCACCACCAGTTGATATAACTCCACCCTTTGATCCACCAGAAGTTGAACTTGTGATTTCTCTTAATTCCCTCACTAGCTTCTCTACTCCCCGAACCCTTAAGTTAATTGGTTAAATTAAGAATTGAAAATTCATCATCCTCGTTGAAAATGGTAGCAACCATAATTTTATTCATAGCCACATTCCCTGAGAATCCAATCATTATATTTTTGCAGTTAATAATTTTCAAATCGTGATTTCTAATGGAGGTTCCATGAAATGTGGGGGATGTTGTGAAAATGTGCGGCTCCAAATTGGTCAGTATTACTTGAAATATCATATGTCTTCTATAGACATGGGTGGTTGTAAAATCATGCTCGGTGTCGAATAGTTACTCACTCTTGGACCCATTCTCATGGTTTTTAAGGAATTAAGCATGCAATTCCAATAAAAGGGACAACAATATAAGTTCCAAGGCATCACAACAGGCTCCCCTGAGTTCATCAGTTTCTATCGAATGGAAAATATCCTCAAAAAAGGTCATTCTTGCATTATTTCCCACCTCCACTCAATTCAATCCGTTGAGACACCATTTGTGCATCCTAACCTCCAATCTATCATCTCTCGACACCAAGTTGTTTTTACCACTCCGAAGGAAATTCCCCCTTCCCGTGGTGTCCATGATCATTCCATTCCTCTCATACTGGGTAGTCCTCCTCCCAATATTCACCCTTATCATCATCCCTTTTCCCATAAGAATAAAATTGAGAAAAGTGTTTAAGAATCGCTCAAAGTGGGTGTTATCCATCCTAGTACCAGTCCCTATTCTTCTCCTATGGTCATGGTACTCAAGAAATAAGGTACTTGGAAAATGTGTCATGATTTTTGCACCCTCAACAAACTCATAATCAAAGACAAATTTCCCATTCCTGTCATGAATGGCCTATTGTATGAATTGAGTGGTGTTCAATACTTCATTAAACTTGATCTTCGTTCTAGCTATCATGAGATCCATATGAAAGAAGAAGACATTACCAAGACTGCATTTAAAACTCATGAGGGTCACTATGAGTTCTTGGTAATTCCATTTGGCCTGTGTAATGATCCCTCCATTTCCAAAGTCTCATGAATCATGTCTTCCGTCGTTTTCTCCGTTATTTTGTCTTATTTTTCTTTGATGATATTCTCATCTATAGTAAAACTTTGATACCCCATCTCACCCATGTGGATCAAGTTCTCAATCTACTCTCCCAACACCAACTTTTCCTCAAACAATATAAATGTTCCTTTGGAGCCTCAAACATGGATTACTTGGGTCATATTGTCAGTAAGGATAGTGTGAGGGTGAATCATAAGAAAATTGAAGCTATGCAATATTGACCTTACCCTAAAAATATTATGAGCTTGCATGGTTTTCTAGGTTTAACGAGCTATTATCGGAAGTTTGTTTAGAATTATGGTAAGATTGTAGCCTCTCTAACTTCTCTACTTAAAAAGAATGCTTTCAATTGGACTCCAGCTGTTGATCACTCCTTCCATGTCTTGAAAGAATCTATGTGCATGACCCCTGTCCTGGCACTTCCCAACTTCACAAAGACTTTTGTAATGGAATGTGATGCTTCCAAGAAAGGAATTGGGGCCATCCTCATGCAAGATGACAAACCTTTGGCATTCACTAGAAAACAAATTTCTTAGATACATTTGGGCCAATCCATTTATGCAAAGGAAATTTTATCTATTATCCATGTCATGGATCTATGGAATCCTTATCTGTTGGGGCATGCTTCCAAATTAAAACTGATCATCAGAGACTCAAGTATTTTATAGAACAGTGAATTTCATCTTCGGAGAAACAAAAATGGGTGACCATGTTATTTGGATATTGTTATCACTGAAATTTCGTCGGCAAATGGTTATAGGAATCCAACATCTTCAAACAGCTATGAGTTCACCCATGGACCAAAATTTCCAAAACATCATTTCCAAAATGTCCAAAACTATACAACCAGTTATAAAATCAAGATGTGTTATGACTACATAGGGCGCGCGTGCACATGCACCATCAAGAAACGCAGGAAAAGTGCACATATGCATGATGCACGACTGTGGATGCTAAAAGCCACACACACCTAAGAACGACGCATTTATGATGTTGGTCGGCCTCCCACCCACTTCTGGTTCATCTTCCAAGTCGATTTTACATCCAAATCTCGGTTGGATCCAGCTGGGTGGCTGGTCAAAGACCTAAAGGTGCCCTAAACAACCCCCTTTCACACTAAAATTTGGTTGCACAATACCTCAAAGTGGTGCTATAAAACAAGGCCATGGGTGCACTACATTTTCAAGGAATTCATTTGCAAGGTTATGTTGCTTCTATTCTCTTGGGGAAACCTCTTTTCTTATCAAGGATATACTAGCACCATTCCATTTAGGCAATCCACATCACCTTTTGACTGGGTTAGCTTGGAATTTTTTCACCATTTCTTTCAAGTTTCCAAGTTGTAAGAAGAGCTCAATATTGGGGATCCAAGAACCCTCCCTTGGAGGAAGAAGGGACCCAAAGTCCCCTTTCTCTTTGGTGTTTACTTTTCACTAATACAATCCTTTCCATTGGTGACATGACTCTTCCTTGTTTCTTGTTCTTATGTCCTTATGCATAATAGTTTAGTTGTTTTTTCCTTCCTTAGCTTAATTCTTAGCTTAGTCTTTTATGTTTATTCTTCTAACCCTTTCCTTTACTATTATCTTGCTTAGCTGACCCAACTAAGCTTGTAAGCACCTCTGTTTTGCTTATTTAGGTGACAAAAGAGGTGAAACAGATTGGCGACTCCATTGGGGAAAGGTATCAATTTCCTACCCCATTTGGGTTATTTTAGCTCTTATTTTTACTTATTTAACCTGCAGGTACCATAACCGGCCCAAGACGACCTGTAAAACATCAAATTCAAAGCTGAGTTGAGAGAATTCCATCCGAAATTTTCTTCATGGTTGATGCAGGTGCGCTCGCAAGAATGTCCGCTCACAGGATCTTCCTTTTACCACGACCCGAAGAAATCTAATGTCCTTCTATTCCCTATTGGGAAGTCTGTTCCCACATAACTCTTCGCGCGATCCCCTCTCTTTACTTATCAGGGGATCGGACTTTGCGACTTCGTGAGATCAGTGGTCGAGCGTAGGACTCTCGAATCCCCGAATCCCAATTCAAGTCAACACTGACCTTTTCCTTTACCCTGTCGGAACTTCTCTTATCGCGATTTCGGCACTCGTGGTGTCAAGCAACTTAGTTCTCCGACTCCCGAGTCCCAATACGTAGAAACTATGATGTGCTCGCGAGTTGACTTTTCAACGGTCCCTTCACTCCATCGGCATTTTGGCAATCGCAAGATCAAGAATCCTAATGCATATGTTTCGGCGCTTCGATTCCCCCGATCTCTCGAATGTCGATTTCCTGATATGCCTTTTCTTTCGGGACTTTCTCCGAAGGTTGCGATTATTGCCACGCATCCTCAAAGATGGACGACTCTCGTATGCTTGGTCTTCCCCTTGGAAATTCCTGATTCCCTTGTTACGATGAGATGACGTCAGTTGGGCCTTGCATGTAACTTACCTCTTCATCGGAATTTCGGACTTCACGATTCCCAATTGCAAGAGTATCCTATCCTCCAGACCTCTGATACGCCAAACCCCAACTTCGTCAGATCTTCCGACAGGCGTCCCAAATGATGGACGGTTCAGATCGAACCTCGGGCTTCGCCAAACGCAAAGTCTAACCACTCACTTATATGAGCCCCGATGACCAAATCCCCAATATACCGATGACTTTTGATTTCTGCCACCTGTCCCAACAGATGGACGGCTTTGAACTTGTCGGGATTTTCACGATGGATTTACCCGATCTCTGGTCCACAGGATTTTCAATTTTCCAAACCCCGATGCCTCAATATCCTGATGCCTTCTAGGGGTTTTCCCTCTGCTCACGAGGATTTAAATCCTGTGCAACTCCTATCAAATTGGACGGTTGACGGGTAACTAGGTGATGATCCGATGGCTCACGATCCTTGGAACTTGAACTCTGAACGCAGCCGTAACCTCCCCACTTCTTTACCAGATCAGACGACTGGCGAGATTTCACAAATCCTCTCCACAAGATCTTGACAGTCTATTTTTTCCCTCCTTGATACTTTCACGAAGTGAACCAAGGATTCCTTCTTGGACTTAATCACCTGTGACACGAAACTCTGACGCCTTGAGTCACTCGATATGCACCAACTCCTTAAGCTACTTTCAATAGCTTCAAAGGATTTATCCCTCCTGAGCTTTCTCGCGACTCTGAGTCTTAGAGAAGATTCTTGTGCGCACTCCTTGCGGCAACTCTCAGACACTTCCAAGTGTTGAATACCTTTGACTCTGCGCACTCCTACAGTAGCAGTCTCTCACACCTTACTTAGGTTCTCAACCCTGAGACTTTACTTCTCCTGCGCACTCCTTGCACGTCTCCTGTGTCCAACTGCACTTCTGCGGAAGTAAGAACAAAGTCTACCTATCTGAACCCTCTGTCAACGCACTCCTTGCAGACACTTCGACTGCACTCCTTGCAAGAATTCTTGCTCAGATAGAGAAACAATTGAAACTCATTCCCTCTTCCTTTCAGACTTCACTTAGAACAATAAATCATATACACAGCATATCAAAGCAAATGTATAACAGGAAGAAAACATTCATGAGAATATCATCAATACACAGAGAACAACACAAACCATGAATTTGAATCAAAGCTTTCTATTAATCCAAATGTCTATACATGGGTGTTCTTACACAGTTCCTTGCTTGCTCTTGTTCTTCCTTCTTCCTCAGAATTATGTTACAATGCACAATGAGGGTGTCTATATCCCGTTTCCCTCTTGTTCTCTCAAACATTATAATCTAGAATTAAATTCTATCTACCTGCATTAACTATCTTAAATGCCTCCTACCTACTAAGGACGAGAGTGATCTTCTCAAGATATGATTACACTACACAAGTGTGTCTCTTCTTAAATGACTTCATTTAAGATGGCGCATCAATCCAAGGGATTTTCAAACTTTGTGCTGGCGCTTGTCCAACTGCCCATTGTCTTCCGCGTTGGCTCGCTTGACGTGGGAGATGCTCTTGCATCATACTCCCTCGCTTGAAAAATTTCATGGGCTCCTGCCCATGATCTCTTGCATGGTATGTCCCTGCTTCTGTATCTCTGATACAGTCTCCCAGCTGGCATCTTCAAATGGATGATTCTTCCACTTGACCAGATACTCAAAGTATTCTTTCCTCCTGGTCTTCTTGCCAATTCTTTTGTCTAGTATGCACTCCATCTGCGACTTCTTTGCAACTGGCATCTGCTTTTTCCACTGAACCTCTGACTGTTCACCACTTGTTCCTGCTTCCTCAGCTTTGTATGGGTATAAATATGAGACATTGAATATCGGAGAAATTCCGACCCTATCGGGTAATTCAATCTCGTAAGCATTTGCCCCACATTTCTTCAAGACTCTACATGGTCCGATTTTTTTCATCTTTCAGAGCCATCTAATAAGCATCTTCCACCGTTCGGATGGTCACCATACTCATCTCATCCTGAATCTCATATCTCAGGCCATTCATATACCTGGCTACTTTTTCGTCATTTCTTTCACAATGACTTGCTCTGATGTTCGGCCTGTAGAATTCCTCAGTATATTCCTTTACTGTCATCAACTTCTGTCTCAGGTTCTTCATCCTCCTGAACAGAGAAATTTGGTAATCCTTGGGGATGAATTTTTCTTTCATCTTTGCAATCATCCTGTCCCAGCTCTTAATTTTATGCTTGCCTTGGCAGCGTCTATCCGCTTGTAGTTCATCCCACCACAAGGCTGCATATCCTTTTAATCTCGTGACGACATGCTTGACCTTCTTGTCCTCTTCGACGTCTTCATAGTCAAAGTAGGTGTCTAGAGCTCTAATCCAGTCTAGAAAATATTCTACATCCAAATTTCCCTCATAAACTGGAATGTCCATCTTCGCATTTGCACCCATCCTTGCAACAGCTTTAAGAAAGCGTTCATTGGATGCATCTTCTGTTGTGACTTATTCTTCTCCATGTCCAGCATCATCTTCACTTTTGGAATCATTGATATCTCCTACATCAGCTGAGCGTTTTTGGCTTATCTCCATGTCCACAAGTCTGGCGCGTAGGTTATGCAGATCTCTTTCTACTTCTGGATTCTGCACCTGTCTACCCCTTCCTTTGGACATTTCCCTTTCCTCCTCTGGATCGGGTGATTGTCTATCTCTTCTCCTTGGTGGCATGGTGAATCTTCCTTCTCCCTTCTACAGAAATAAAATAATCTTTTCTAAGCTCTGATACCACTTGATGCAGGCGCGCTCACAAGCACGTCCGCTCATAGGATCTTCCTTTTACCACGGCCTGAAGAACTCTAATGTCCTTCTATTCCCTATCGGGAAGTCTGCACCCACATAACTCTTTGCGCGATCCCCTCTCTTTACTTATCGGGGGAATCGGACTTCATGACTTCGCGAGGTCAGTGGTCGAGCGTAGGACTCTCGAATCCCCGAATTTCGATTCAAGTCAACACTGACCTTTTCCTTTCCCCTATCGGAACTTCTCTTATCGCAATTTCGGCACTCGCGGTGTCGAGCAACTCGGTTCTCCGACTCCCGAGTCCCGATACGTAGAAACTCTGATGCGCTCGTGAGTTGACTTTTCAACGGTCCCTTCACTCCATCGACATTTTGGCGTTCGCAAGATTGTGAATCCTAATGCATATGTTTCGGCCCTTTGATTCCCCCGATCTCTCGAATGTCGATTTCCCGATATGCCTTTTCTTTCGGGACTTTCTCCGAAGGTTGTGATTAATGCCATGTGTCCTCAAAGATGGATGGATCTTGTATGCTTCGAGGTCTTCCCCTTGGAAATTCCCGATTCCCCTGTTACGACGAGACAACGTCAGCTGGGCCCCGCACATAACTTACCTCCTCATCAAAATTTCGGACTTCGCGATTCCCAATTGCAAGAGTATCCTGTCCTCTGGACCTCCGATACGCCGAACCCCGACTTCGTCAGATCTTTCGACACGTGTCCCAAATGGTGGACGATTCAGATCGAACCTCAGGCTTCGCCAAACGCAAAGTCTAACCACGCACTTATATGAGCCCCGATGACCAAATCTCCGATATACCGATGAATCTTGATTTCTACCACCTGTCCCAACAGATGGACGACTTTGAACTTGTCGGGATTTTCACGATGGATTTACCCGATCTATGGTCCATGGGATTTCCAATTTTTCGAACCCTGATGCCTCAATATCCCGATGCCTTCTCAGGGTTTTCCCTCTTCTCACGAGGATTTAAATCCTGTGCAACTCCTATCAAATCAAACGGTTGATGGGTAACTAGGTGATGATCTGACGGTTCACGATCCCTGGAACTTGAACTCTGAATGCAGTCATAACCTCCCCACTTCTTTACCATATCAGATGACTGGCGGGATTTCGCAAATCCTCTCCACAAGATCCTGACCGTCTGTTTTTTCCCTCTTTGATACTTTCACGAAGTGAACCAAGGATTCCTTCCTAGACTTAATCACCTATGACACAAAACTATGACACCTTGAGTCACTCAATATGCACCAACTCCTTATGCTACCTTCAATAGCTTCAAAGGATTTATCCCTCCTGAGATTTCTCACGACTCTGAGTCTTAGAGAAGATTCTTGCGTGCACTCCTTGTGGCAACTCTCAGACACTTCCAAGTGTTGAATACCTTCGACTTTGCGCACTCCTGCAGTAGCAGTCTCTCACACCTTACTCAGGTTCGCAACCCTGAGACTTTACTTCACCCGTGCACTCCTTGCACGGCTCCTGTGTCCAACTGCACTTCTGCGGAAGTGAGAACAAAGGCTACCTATATGAACCCTCTGTCAACGCACTCCTTGCGGACACTTCGACTACACTCCTTGAAGGAATTCTTGCTCAGATAGAGAAACAATTGAAACTCATTCCCTCTTCCTTTCAGACTTCACTTAGAACATGAAATCATATACACAACATATCAAAGAAAATGTATAACAAGAAGCAAACATTCATGAGCATATCATCAATACATAGAGAACAACACAAACCATGAATTTGAATCAAAGATTTCTATTAATCCAAATGTCTTTACATGGGTGTTCTTACACAGTTCTCTGCTTGCTCTTGTTCTTCCTTCTTCCTCAGAATTATGTTACAATGCACAATGAGGGTGTCTATATCCCATTTCCCTCTTGTTCTCTCAAATAGTCTAATCTAGAATTAAATTCTATCTACCTGCATTAACTATCTTAAATGCCTCCTACCTACTAAGGATGAGAGAGATCCGCTCAAGATACGATTACATTACACAAGTGCATCTCTTCTTAAATGACTTCATTTAAGATGGCGCATCAATCCAAGGGATTTTCAAACTTTGTGCTGGCGCTTGTCCAACTTTCCATTGTCTTCCGCACTGGCTCACTTGACGTGGGAGATGCTCCTGCATCAACAATCGTGTGATAGTTGTGTGCGGGTTTATTGGCCCACAGTCACACATCGTGCGTACGTGTGCCAAAAACACTGCATTACTCCGCGCCTTCTGCACACCTGCACTCAAAAATCTTTTTCAGTTCGCGCATTGGCGCTTAGAGCGCCTCTGTCTAGTCTGAAACCCGTGCACTTGTGCAAAGAGCACACATTGTAAGCTTTTTATGATCTGTTGAAGGCCCATAACCTTCTTAAATATGATTCCATGCATGTTGTAATCTGCACCACACTTACATTCCCTCTCATATAAAGGGATTAGTCAAAACACATAGGCACTTAGGGGTTAAAAATCATTATTTTTCCTCTTTTTTCTTTTTATTTCGCCACATGGATGGCTTGCTTTGACTAAAAGTTGGAATCATTCTACATCACATATAAAAATCACATTGGGACTAGAAATTGGATATCAAACGTTGAGTATGCTCTTCTCTCGTGCTCCAAAGCGATCTTGAGAATCAGAAAGAGGTTGAAATACGATTTCATCTCCCTTAAAAAGATAAAATCTTTAGGAGAGGACAACAGCCCCCTCGGGACTCCTCTTAGTTTATTTTTCAAACACATCTCAAGATTTTAATGGGCCCATACATGCCCACATGCTACAAATATATGATAGTGTTGAAATTTACTTTCTTAGATTAAATCACTAGGGAAGTTTAAAGCTTTTGTAACGGGCCCATATGATGCCCACATGATCACAATCTAGGATAGTTTCAAAGCTTTCTTAGATTAAATCACATTAGGGAGTTAAAGGAATAGTAAATGACCCACATGTCCACATGCTAGCATCCTAGGGACTTTTGAATTCCGCAAGGTTGTACCAATGACATTTAGTTAAATAGGTAATCAAATACTTGTAAGGACCAAGTGAAGTCCACATGCAACAAGGTGACACCTAATTCATTAAAAAAATGGCACACTTTCACTCTTTCACACACAAAATTCACTTCTCACTCACATAGTTTTCATCTCAAAACATGGAGGTTAAAGTAAGTTTCCTCCAAAAGGGATTCCGAAACACCCCACCCTTTTCATGATGAAACTATCCACTCCCACTTAATTTCAATGAGGTTGGCTCACACCTCCAATCTCAAACAACTACATCTAAATTTTTTCTAAAAACTCACTAAGTTTTCCTCCACAGGAGGTTCCAAAAGAAATATTTTAGTCTAGTTAGGATTTCGGGGATAGGAATCCAAATAACTCCCCATTATCTGGTTCTCACTTTTTCAAAAAAATAGAAGTTGTCAAATAGGGAACTTTAAATCTTCCAAGTCAAGTGTTCCTAACACCATAAGGCAGGGAGATACCCGTGAAGGGTTGAAGGCCGAGGTCCGGTTGTTATATGCGTCCCCCCTTGAGGCACCCACCTCTTGGATGGGATCCAGCCCGTGACCCATTTCTTAGGCCGGAATTCTAAATGTCGCACTTTGATCGAGGTACCTAGTGACCAAATTTTAAGACATCTACCCAGGTGGAAATTGTGGGCTACAATTGCACCTTGATCGAATTTTGTGTGGCTATTGGGAAATATCACCAATTCTTTTGGGATATGCCCTCTCTACCCCTCATTATAATGGATTGCTTCATCCTTCACTAGTTTCTCTTTCGGTGGCTTCAGACCCCACTATCAAGTGCTATTGGAAGGTCTAGTGCTATTTTGAGAGGAAGGACGTTACGTATTTTATGACACGGGCATTTATTTTCTTTGTTCCCCCATGTGGACGAAATCCACCTATCCACATATATGCCTCTTTATCAAAACACTTTATGTATGATACCCTTCTGATTATTTTTTATTTGGATATATATTGTGTAAGGTTCAAAAAATTGTAGCAAAAGATCTTGTTTATTTATTACTCTCACCACCATTCTCACACATTCACTTAGATAGTCAGACATCATAGGGGATCCACAGAACCCCCATCGTTCCAGATGCTTGCTAAATCTCCCTCCTATTCTAGGGGGAGTTCCTAGTCTTGACAACTCATTGGCTCCACCTTCTCACACTCCTGTGAGTGCCACTATCTCGGGATCAACTTTGCTTGGTTCCACCTTACTTGGGTCCAATTCCCAAGGTCCACCTTCCACTCGCTCTCCTTTACACAGAAGCAGGGGGCCAACTTCCTCTCAAGGGAGAAGTACAAACCCGCCTAGTCCCCTCTAAGGGTCAGGTACTCAGAACACTCACACTATGGGAATTAATCCTATGCCACCCCCCCATATGCCATATTTAACCTCCCTCAACATACCGGATCTGACTAAACTCACCAATGATCCCATATTGCACAACCCTGCATGGCCTACAATGCCTACCAAACTCCCTTCAGACATGCCCAAGTTTGAAGGAAAAGCAGGAGATGATCCTGCCAACCATATCATGACATTTCACTTATGGTGTTCTTCGAAAAACATCATGGATGATTCCATCCGATTAAGGTTATTTCAACATACACTCACTGGCCCATCCACCAAATGGTATGTTGAAGAAAAATCTGGGTCCCACGTGACTTTTGAATCCTTGGCCAAAGCATTTTTTACCTTCTTTCAATTACCCATTCGTCATGACAATAGCCTTGAACTACTCTTAGATTTCAAACAAACCACCTCTACACATATTACCGACCACATCCACGAATGGCATCGATGATGTAGCCTCTGCAAATCTAACGCTACCCCCCAACAGTGTCTCAATTGGTTCCTCAAATCACTTGTTTCCCTCCTTGCCAAAGATGTGGCCACCACCTTCCCCCAGACCAAAGAAGAAGCCATTAGCAAGACAAAACAGTTCGAACTCATCTACGCCGAGTCTGGATACCTATACACGGTACTCTCGGACACCCCAAAACCCATGCCATTTGGCCAAGACAAACCTAGGATGCCTCACTCAGTAGACAGATTGATTGTTAACACTACACACCACAACCCACCGCCTCAACAACCACCCATGTATGGTTCACCTCAATATCCGATGGCATATGGAGGAATCCCTTATTATCCTCCTCCAGCTTATTAACAACCATACCCTGTTTTCCTGACTCCACCCATAAGTGGAGCCCCGTCGACACCCCTAAACCACCCACCTATCCAACCAAGTGTCGATACTCCCTCTCCTTAGCCTATACCCCAAGCACTCGTGAAAGCACCATGCCCTCCTATGTACCTTATGGAGCCTCGCCTCAACATAATTCATACTTTCCATTTTCTGGCCCCCCATAGCCTACGGCTCCACCACAAGGACCACCACATGTTGGGGTTAATTTTTTTCAACCCTCTCCCATTTAGCAATATCAAAATTTTGAACAAATGAACACGGAAAATCCACCCCATCAATAGCACAATACCAGAAATAAAGGAAGAAATTGGAACAATAATAATCTAGGACCAGGAGTAAACTAGAACCAACCCTAGTAGAACAAGTCTTCCGGGGGAAACCAACACCAGGGGAATCAAAACCCCCAAGGAGGCAACAACAACAAATGTCAAGGAAGGAACAACAACAATGTTAGGACCACCTTCCCTTGTTTCCTCTACGGTGAGTTTGGTCACTATACTCACCATTTCCCCCAAATCGTTGACTTTAAATAGATGAAATATTTTGTGAATGGACCACGTCCCTCAGCACCGCCTGCACCTCAACAAGCCCCACAACCATATGTACAACAACCCCCCTGGCTGTACTACAAAACCCCATCCCACACCAATGGGTCATAAATACCCAACCAGACATGCAGCCTACCCCACCATAGTTGGGACAATATCCCAATATAGACACCTCTGCTGATCTCACTATCCTCCTTACCAATGAGGAAGAAGTCCTTCTGCAAACACACATTTGTCAGTATAGCACACCCCCTGAATCTGTTCCCACCACCTCAGAAGAAATTCCAGTCACAACCAGACCCCCTCTCATAATTCCTTGCCCTAATACTGAAACCCCCCTTCGTATTCCTCGCATCGCATTGCGCAGGAATGTCCACAATCCTCAAGCTAGGGCAGCTCATAATTACAGTTTGGTTGATGACTTGGCACAATCTTTGGCTGCCATGTTATTCTTAGAAGTCCTTCAAACTTGTCCCACCGGAAGTCCTTACTTTCTTCCCTGGGAGCAGTCGACCCTGCCGATACCTGACTCATCACATTTGATCTCGACAGTGGAGAACCTCGCCTCCCCGCTTTTATTGCTTTTCAAATCCCTGTAAAAATTTGTAACATTACAGTTCATCGATGCATCATTGATGAAGGTGCATACACCTGTATCATGTCCAAATCCATATGGAAGAAACTTGGTTCCCCCGAACTCATACCATCTTCAATTACCTTAAGAGCCTAAGATGGTAGACCCTCATCCCCCGAAGGAATCTTCCAAAATGTCCCCATCAAGCTCAAGGGAAAAATCGTTCTAATTAACATCAAGGTTATCAATGGCTCGCTCGACTACAATATCTTGTTTGGTCATAGCTACATGTATGCTATGAAAGTCATCGCCTCTTCTGTGTTCTGAACCATGATGTTTCCCCATAATGGAAATATCATTACCATCGATCAATTATTACATTACGAGCCTAAACCTTCATCCAACATCGATAACATCCTCCCTTTTATCCACACTAATCCCAATGCCTATCCACTCATTGAGATGGGCCCCAAAATATTCAAAGACCCATCCTTGTTAGGGACATACCACGGAACACCATCGCTCCTCCATCCCTCAACACAAGTATGTTTTGTATCCTCTAATGGAACGACAACTAAAACTAATCCCCCTCTCACCAAGGCCTCTTTCATCCCTGACGTCCCACTAGTCGAAAAACTTCTCCCTCGGGAATCCCCTAGAACTAATTCAGCTCGACTTGTTCCTGATCTTCCCTAGGGCTAGATACCGGTTTGGGAAACAGTCCCCCAAGCCCTTACCCAAATCCCTTTCTTTTACCCCCCACCAGGTGTACAAGCTTTCTAGGTCACTACAACACTTACCCTTCCTAATATGGTGTTGGAAATCCCAGTTTGGTACTTACATCCACCATAGATGGTCCCTCAACCGTCCCTCCCTCCCCAAACAGAAGGAATCCCGATGCATATTCCCATACTCACTCCCACTATACCCCCTATACCCCCACTCACTAGCCTCCCTACTACAGATGGGGGTAGGCGAAAGAAGAAGGAGCCCACAGCTCCACTTCCCCCATGCATCCAACCTCCTTGCGCACTATGCGAGAAATATGGACACCCCACCAACAAATGCCCATCTCTTCTTGAGTTACGTAATCTCATCCAACTCCCTCAAGCACCACCACCACTCGTCGCTTCCTCCAGTATTATCGCTATCTCACAGAACACAAGTAACAAAGGACTGCAAACCAAATTTGCATGCGCCATCTGTTCAGAATATGGCCATTACACACACCACTGTCCAACAGTACCTCAATTCTGACAGACACTAACAGCTATACGCCAGATCTTTCAGCAAACACCCACCCCAACTCCTGTCACTGACATCCATTATGTCACAACCTTAGTCAACAAACACATGAGATGTCCTTTCTCTCTATGCGAATCACTTGATCATTTGACATATCAATGTGCTATGATCATCGAATACAGGCGTCATCAAATGGCCCCTATTCAAAATCACCCCCCCGACAGACCAGATAAATACCATTACCCCATCAATTGATATGGTTCATATCTTCCCACTAGAACCTGAGGCACTCCCTTCTCCCCCCTAGTTCCTAGATGATTTATATGAGGAGTTACCCCCAAATCCCCCCAATTCTCCAATTCAGTTCCCCATGAACATTCTACGCCCGATTACCATTTTTAACCCACAATATCCGGATATTTGGTTTATGTTGAGTGAACCATCGCAATCCCCATCCATCAATCCCCCTACATATTTATCAGAAGGAGATAACACCACAGTGACAATCACCAAGATCACTCCTCTTGATTCCCTATATTCACGCTAGTTTCATTGTGATGAAGATATCCTCGAGGAGTTAACTACCCCCAATTACCCATGGGATACGCTCCACCACAGAGTGCTCTTTCTTTCACAGGAAGCCTTCATGCCTCCTAACCAACACCCCATATACGCAGTCGAAACCAAAGATTTTCTCCCATTAGGGCATATAGATTGGTTCAATAACCCTATCCCTACCCCCAACGCTTTCGAGGAAGGCAATATGGCCAATGTATCCCCAACCATCAAAATAGATATTTCCATCAAATCTAGAATTCTCAAGGAAATAACCATTGGCGCTGCATGTTCTCCAGAAGAACTCACCACCTAGAAATCCCTCTTCCAGGAATACCAGGACATTTTTTCCTGGTCATACATAGAGATGCTTGGCCTTGATCCCTCTATTGTTGAACATCGTATAGACACCTAGCCTGATATCACACCCGTCCGCCAAAAAAAACGACCGCTACACCCATCCAAAGAAACAACCATCAAAGCCAATATTGACAAACTACACATTGCAGGGTTCATTTACCCCATAGCCTATACATCATGGGTCTCCAACTTTGTCCCTATTAACAAAAAATAGGGTAGTATCCATGTCTGTATGGACTTCCGCAACCTCAATCACGCCTGTCCCAAAGACAACTTTCCAACACTCTTCATCAACCAAATAATCGATGATT
Source organism: Picea engelmannii (assembly GCA_009831015.1). Lineage (NCBI taxonomy): Eukaryota > Viridiplantae > Streptophyta > Pinopsida > Pinales > Pinaceae > Picea > Picea engelmannii. The sequence goes on along the minus strand of ML795037.1, from coordinate 174,159 downwards.
GCGTAGGTCACGAGGCTTTGTTCTTCATGGACGGTTTCTCTGGTTACAACCAAATCCAAATTCACCCCTCTGATCAGTACAAAACCGCATTCACAACCCCTTGGGGCACCTTTACGTATTGTGTCATTACATTCGGCCTCAAGAATGTCGGCGCCACATTCCAACGGACCATGACATATGTTTTTCATGATCTAGCTCATATCATCCTCGCATACTTAGACGACCTCACTGCCCGATCTAAGAAACACACTTAGCATCTCGATGATCTATGAATCATCTTCCATGGGTGTCGTCAGTACAATATTTGCTTAAACCCCCTCAAGTGCATATTCTGCATCATTGTTGGGCGCCTTCTTGGGTTCATAGTTTCCCAATGTGGCATTACTGTAGACCCCCTCAAAGTCCAAGCCATCACAGAAATTCCACCCCCATGGAATTTACACCAACTACAGAGCCTTCAAGGCAAAGCCAATTTTTTACGATGCTTTGTCCCAGATTACGCTACTCGCGCACATGACTCCATTTGCTTACTTCGTCACGACATCCCATTTCAATGGGATAAACATGCCCAAACCTCTTTTGATGATCTCAAAGTGGCTCTCTCCAATGTCCCATTGATTAGTCCACCTGACTATAACTGCGATCATCTCCTATATATATCATCTTCAGCCTTTTCAGTAGCAGGAGTGCTCATCCAAATAGGGGATGATGCCTGTGAGAATGTGATTTACTACATTAGTAAAAACCTTTCAGGAACACCCTTGAAGTACAATCACGAAGAAAATATATCCCTCACAGTTGTCCTCACCATCTAGAAACTGCACCATTACATCCTTCTTTGAACTACCATAGTTATCACAGATTCCAACCCCATGCAATAATTTCTCAATCACCGACAAATTAATGGTAAATTTTCTCGATGGATCATCATCCTTCAGGAATACGATATCGAATTTTCCACACTTAAAAGAAAGAAAGCTCTCATCCTCGTTGAACTTATCATGGCTTTTCCCTCCAACATTACCAATCCACCGGTCAATACCAACCTCCCTGATGAACATCTTTTTTTTGTCCACTTAGATGACCCTTGGTATGGCGATCTTCTTGTCTCTCTCTGAACAAAACAATTTGGAAACCACCTCTCCAGAGATGATTGTCGACGTATTCGTCACTAGGAACCTCACTACCTCCTCATCGGGGACATCTTATATCAGCGAGGAGTCGACACCATACTTCGTCGATGCTTAACTATTGACGAGGCCCACACAGTCTTGAACGAATGCCATAGTGGCGCTTGCGGAGGCCATCTCTCAGGGTTGTCCACCACTCAGAAAATCATCCGTGTAGGTTACTTTTGGCCTACATTATTTCACGACTACATCCATGCCATGAAACGATGTGATAAATGCCAACTTTATGCTAACAAAGAACGCGCACCACCTGCTCTTCTACACCCAGTTATCACCGTTGGTCCCTTTTGTAATAGGGTCATCGACTTCACGACTTGCAACCCTACATCCAACAACGGACACAAATACATAGTCATTGCAGTTGATTACTTTACCAAGTGGGATGAAGCCATGCCTACCTTCAACAACACCGCTGACACAACAACGCGTTTTTTCTTTAACCACGTCATATCTCGCTTTGGAGTACCACTCCAACTAGTCTCCTATCACGAGAAACATTTCGAGAATGAGATTTTCATGGAACTCTCATCCTAGTTAGGATTCTCTCACAAGTTTTCCTCACCATACTACCCTCATTCCAACGGATAGGTAGAAGCAGTTAACAAGGTCTTAAAAACCATGTTGCAATGCATGGTTAACAAACATAAAACCAATTGGCATCATATGTTATTTTCCGTGCTCTGGGCTTGTCGCACAATAGTCAAAACTGCCACTAGTTTCACACCTTTTCATTTAGTCCACGGGGTTGAGGCCACTCTTCCCATCAAGTGTGAAATTCCCACCTTACGCACCACTATTGAGATATTACCCGACACAACCCCAATAGAGAAGTGTTTTCTGAACTTAGAATCCCTGGATGAAGATCGTCGATCTTCATTACAGAACAATGAAGTAGCCAAAAAATGATCAAAGGCCACTTTTGATCACCATGTCAACATTCGCTCATTTAACGAAGGAGACCTTGTCCTCGCTTGTGATATCGTTCACGATACCCTTGGCCATGGAAAATTTGAGTCCCTGTGGCATGGACCGTACATTATCCAATATTGCCTCACTAAAGGCACATACATCCTGGCCTCCCCCGAAGGCCATGCTCTCAAGCTAGAACTCGTTAATGGGTTGTACTTAAAGAAATGTTATGCCTAAACATAGCTCTTTTACACTAGGCTCTTTCTTTTTTGTACGTCTTTTGTAGAGTTTTTAGTCTTCTTTTATCCATACCTCCCGTCTAATCTATCACTCATGTTATTGACAGATGCCACCTCCATCGGCCTACCACATCGGTTATGCCGACAGAGCTAGCCATTGGACATAGAATCTCGCTTCAGCTGCTTGGGCCCTCTATTCACCTTCCCATGACCTGCTTCGCACCAGCGACATATGTTTAGGCTCAACCACCAACAATCAAGAAGAGTACACCGCTGTCATTGGTCTCCTCGTTGAGGCCAATCATCACCATATTCGTCACCTTCGCATCTTATTAGATTCCCAACTAGTCATCCTCCAACTCAACAATGTATATCACATTTGTGATCCTTGCCTCTTTCGCAAATACCTGGAGATTAGACTTTTATCTCGACATTTTGATTCCATTACATTTACACATATCTCAAGACAATTCAATCAAATATCAGATAACATGGCTAACATTATACTAGATTGGCATATATCACATCAAGACATATTCACATAAACATAAACTATCAGAGGTCTGTCACAGCATATAGATTAGACATCATCCATTACATCAAAAACCAGAATCATCAACAACAAACACATCACACATGTACACAAAGGTCCAAAAATGTATATCCATATATATATATATATATATATATATATATATATATATATCAGTCCACATGTCATAAAGTGTTTACAAAAATACTACATCATCCATAGGCAGGTGAATCACCTCATCTCTACCAATACAAAATTGGATGTCACAACTATACAAAATGGGCTCACCAACCTATATCATATACACAACTACATATCTAGCAGCCCTCAGGGTGCCTCTAGTGCTCCAGCACCAGGTGCATGATCCTCAGCTAGCCACCACTGATACGTTGAGTCGTGAGCGACCCATACACTCTCACAACCATTTCTGCCATGCAATGATGTACCAGGGAATCCATTGCCCCAATCCTCACCACTGACCCAGACACAAAATCTTCTCCCAAACGATATGTCCGGGCAAGGGTAGCCAACTGCCCCTGTCCAACTACCACCGGCTCGGCCGACAGCAAGGTTCCCTGAAAAGGGAGCCCAGTTAGAAAATAGACATCCTCCTCAGCAAAGAATACCAATTTCTCTCCACGCACAATAAAACATTGCAACTCCGGACTCCACATCGAGATCAGGAATTGCAGCAGATACTCATGTGCCCTCAACAGTGGGAACTCAAGAAACTTTAGCAGCCCACAGGCCGCCAAAGCACCATGAACTGTCGGATCCTCATCCCTCACAGCCTCCCTCAGTTGGGCTCAGTCCCTCTCTTTCCAATGGATCGACATCATCCCCAATGATCACCTGCATCCACATATATAGTACTCGATCAGCCATCACAAAAACACCAAATCTCCCCCCCCCCAAAAAAAAAGAGAGTGGGACATAATATTTCTCACCCTCATCTTTGCCTCAAAGGCATGGTTGTTTTCCCCACAGGCACACATGCAGGCACACCTGTTTACCCCACAGGCCCGCATGAATGCACACCTGTTAAGCCCACAGGTGTGCAGTCAGTGCGCGCCTGTTCACTACACAGTTGCGCATGAGTGTGCAACTGTCAGCAACACATCTGCACACATATGCGCGACTGTGTTTCAGACATGCATGCATGTTTTCCCAAATAGTGCACCCCCTGTGCAGCTATGCCCATTACAGTCGTGCATTTGTGTACAGATTTTCATCGATCACCCGGGCACTTGGGGGCCCACAACCCTAAAAATTAACCATACGGCCATCCGTATGGTCCTACCCAAAAATTGACACCTAAATACTGTACAGGAGGATGAGACCACTAACCTGACTCTAGCACCTCTTGGATCAGATTCCTCGCACTCCTAGAACCTTTGAATCTACTCAGGAATCTTCTCTCTCACAACTATAGAAGAAAGTATAAATGAGGTGGCAATGTGGGCCCCACAACTATATATAGTCCATTTTTCCAGACTTCCAAACTCAATTCTGGGAGCTCTGAGCATCCATTTTTCGATCTATCTTCATCCATGGGATCAACACCCCATCATCTACATCAAGACAGTAACCAGACCATTTTTCATCCCTAGCCCCTGGAGAGCGATTTTTCCATACCCCGTTCAGGTACGCATGCTCGTGTTCAAAATTCTCAAATAAACGGTTATATGTTCGATTATCTTATGATATTGTTCACGTCAGGTATTTTATTGTCATGTGTGCAGGTACTTGTTCATCACACACCAACACGACCCCTTTAGGTATATAATAAACACTGGCATGTAATCATTCCCTCTGAATCTCAATTGCATCTCCCGTCACACCCTCTGAAACTTTCCTTTAGGGTCCTAATATCTGGCTCTGCAATACCGTCACCTCCACTGCATTTTCAGTACTATCACCCGGTAGCACTCTCCCCCACATGAGTTTTCCCATTCATAGCTCCCCTTGGCACTTTGACACTCATGTTGTTTTCAACCTTTAGGGATGGGAGTCCCGGTAGTCTTACATCATGCCACGAATCAACCACATACTCCTTCTCCTCATTTTGCTAACCAACCCAACAGACTCCTAGGTCACTTCCTCATGGTTTTGTTTTGCCTGCACTCTCGCAACATCATTTACCATCCATTTCATCCACCACCAGTTTTCCCATCTTCAGATTTCCCTCCATACATTTCCCTACTACAGAAACCCGCCTATGGGGCCCCAACCCCCACTTATTTTTTAACCAACTTGTGTCATCCTCAAGCCAAGCCATCTCACACTGGGGCACCCATTTCTATATTTGTATTATTATCCCCACTGATTTCTTAATTCTTTTTGTAATTAAAGTATTGTTTCCAGCATTTTACACAGCTTTTTGTCATCACCTTTGGCGACCTTCTTCCTTTTTTGGAAAACACAACCCATGTCACCCTTGGTTGGGCCATTCCTTATCACCTACCCTTGTTGACATCGTCCATAAACTTCAAGTATCCCACAATCCACCTACCTCTTCTCTCTGAGTTTGTTCACTTTGTCCTGCCTCTGGCACAACTTATCCCACGTCTCATTGTCCCCTTGACACTCGACCTAGTTGAACGGTTGCAACCACTTATACTTTGCATATATCCCTAACCAAGGGAAGCATTGAGTCTCCAAACATATTGACTTTGTCCATATACCTCCTCAGTTCCTGACCTCACCTAGTGGATTTCACGAAGCCCTTTGCTTCTTGGAGTCGCGTCTCCCTTTTTGTCGACATCAACACAGTTTCCAGAAGGGTGACAGTATCTTGACTCTCATTACCCTTACAATGAGGAGTCTCGGATGGCACAGGGAGAACCATCATTTCTCTCTTCTGTCATTGGCCCCCATAACATTTGACTTCAACACTTTCTCATGTTATGGTGGGTCTTACTTTACGACTATTGCAGTTGTCTTTTATATTTTCAAAGACCTCTGAACTTTGTTGGGATATCGATGCCTCCAGAATTCGTGACACTTCTTACATGTATCATTGCCTACTGTTAAGAGTATCATTCCTCATCATAATTGTCCTCTTCCTTTATCAAAACCACCCCCAAGGGCGTTGTAGTTGTCTACATCAACTCACAGTTTCAGTTACTGTACAACACCCTTTTTTTTTTTTTGAGTTACATGACACGAGCATGGGGCATGCCTGCCTCGTTTCTACACAATTTATTTTCCACACCTTGTGAAAGGTTGGGTCCTACAGGTTCCCTTATCCATCCAATGGGTCACTCTTGATACTTTCACTATCACTCTTTCTTACAAAGGTACTCTTAGTAGAAGAAACGTTGATGAATTTCGGCTATCTGTATGCTCCTAACCTCATGCATCAGGGGGCATCTGTTATCACTGAAATTTCGTCCGAAAATGGTATCATGAATCCATCATCTTCAAATAACTATGAGTTCACCCATGGACCAAAATTACCAAAACATCATTTCCAAAAGGTCCAAAACTATACAACCAGTTATAAAATCAAGATGTGCTATGACTACATAGGGTGCACGCACACATGCGCCATCAAGAAACATAGGAAAAGTGCACATATGAATGATGCACAACTGTGGACACTAAAAGCTGCGCACACCTAAGAACGACACATTTATGATGTTGGTCGGCCTCCCACCCACTTCTGGTTCATCTTCCAAGTCAATTTGACATCCAAACCTCGGCTAGATCCGGCTGGGTGGCTGGTCAAAGACCTAAAGGTTCCCTAAACAACCCCTTTTCACACTAAAAGTTGGTTGCACAATACCTCAAAGTGGTGCTATAAAACAAGGCCATGGGTGCACTACATTTTCAAGGAATTCATTTTCAAGGTTATGCTGCTGCTATTCTCTTGGGGAACCCTCTTTTCTTATCAAGGGAATACTAGAACCATTCCATTTGGCCAATCCACATCACCTTTTGAGTGGGTTAGCTTGGGATTCTTTCACCATTTCTTTCAAGTTTCCAAGTTGTAAGAAGAGCTCAATCATGGGGGTCCAAGAGCCCTACCTTGGAGGAAGAAGGGACCCAAAGTCCCCTTTCTCTTTGGTTTTTTCTTTTCACTAATACAATGATCCTTTCCATTGGTGACATGAGTCTTGTTTGTTTCATGTTCTTATGTCCTTATGCACAATAGTTTAATTGTTTTTTCCTTCCCTAGATTAATTCTTAGCTTAGTCTTTTATGTTTATTCTTCTAACCCTTTCCTTTACTATTGTCTTGCTTAGCTAACCCAACTAATCTTGTAAGCACCTTTCTCATATAGGTGACAAAAGAGGCGCAACAGATATGATTATGAGATAATTGACAAGAAGGGAAAGGAAAATGTAGTTGTTGACACTATTTCCAGTAAGTATGAAGAGGAAGGGTCCCTATTTTCCCTCTCCTTCATTGTACCTGACTAGCTCCAAGCTATTTGTCGGGAATAGCTGCAAGATCCAAAAGATTTTCACCTCATCCAATAATTGCAACAACATTCTCTAGGGTACTCTTGGCACAATGAATATCTTATCTACAAAGGCCATTTTCATTTAAGAAAACAATCACAACTTAAATCAATGGTGCTTTCTGAGCTTTATGCTTCACCCACAACTGGGCATTCAATGTTTACCAAAACCTATGAACAATTCAAATGCTCATTTTTATAGGATGGTATGAAACATGACGTCTACACCTTTGTGGTTGAATGTGAGGTCTATTAATGCAACAAGGGAGAAATATTCAAATCTATGGGAGCTCTCCAACCACTTGTGATTACCCCTACTATTTGGAGAGATATTTCTATGGATTTTATCGTGGGATTACCTAAATAGGGAAATAAGTCATTCATGATGGTGGTAGTTGATAATCTTTCCAAATATGCCCATTTTTGTGCTCTACAACACCTTTTCACCGCATCCATAGTCGCTCAAATTTTCATGGATGATATTTTCAAACTTCATGTTATGCCTCATTCTATTGTCTCTAACTGAGATCCAACTTTCACTGGCAATTTTTGGAAAGAATTTCTCAAGCTCTTCGGAACCCAATTGCATCTCAGCACAACCTATCATCCCAGACTGATGGCCAAAATGAAATTTTCAACAAATATTTGGAAGCATATTTGCAGTGTTTTGCATCAGACCGACAAAACCAATGGGCTCAATGGTTCCCCCTAGTTGAATGGTAGTACAACATATTACCATAAAGTTACATGCATGACTCCTTTTCAAGTAGTCTACTATCAAAATACATCGTCGGTTCTCTCATACATCCCATGTGTCTCAAAGGTTCAGGAGGTTGACACAATTATTATAGCCTGTGAGTCCATTCTCCATACCCTCAAAGAAAATTTGGTGATGGCTCAAAATTGCATGAAGCAACAAGCAGATCAAGGTCGTTCAGAACGTCAATTTTTGAAGGGGACTAAGTGTTTCTTCATGTGCAGCCTTATAAGTAGACTTCACTCAAAGATGAACACTTCCATAAACTTTCTCCCAAATTTTATGGTCCTAATACAATTATTAAGTGAGTGGGGCTTGTGGCCTACCAGTTAGCTTTGCCCAGTCATTCTAAGATCCACCATGTTTTTCATGTCTCATGCTTAAATAAAGTGATTGTAATTAAGTGTCAAACTTAGACCAATCTCCCCAAGTTGGATGAAGAGGGTTCCATTTGGATGTATCCACAAACATTCTTGGACTAGTGTGAGTGTCATCTCCATCAATGCACCTTCAAGGAAGTGTTAGTTCAGTGGAAATATACAACTCCAAAAGATGCCCCCTGGGAGTCGACCACCATTCTACAATAATTTCCTCATATCAAGCCTTGAGGACAAGGTTGTTCTTCAAGGGGGAGGTAATTTTAGGGACCTAACCTCCCTAACCCCTCACGTAGGTAGAATAATATGTTTTCCATGTTATAAAGGCCGATATTGGTTAATAATTACTATTGAATAAATGTGAACAAGTCAATGTAAGAAGACCTAATAGAAGCTTCCACTTCTAGAAATAACTTACTTTAGAATTTTATTTAGAAGATAAAATTAGTATAAATAAGAGAAGGATGCATGACATTCTTTATATTGAGAATTATTGTAATAGATCTCTACTCTATTGGAGTTTTCCCCCTCGAAGAGGAAAATGAACATTGCTTTCTTTGAATAAAGGTATTATATCTGGTATTTCTCTCTCAATATTTTGTTGTTCCATTGAGATTTTCTAAATATTCTCATTTCTTCATAATATATTACACTTGGTACCTTATAGAGTATCCCTTCATTCCAATCATTTCTTAGTGCAGTAGCAAGAATTTTTTTATTTTTTATTGGCGTTGCTTCATTTATTTTTATACTACTAGATGGACATGATGTCTCTTGAGTGAATATACATACATATAATACATACATACATACATACATACTTACACACACACACACACACACACACACACACACACACACACACATAGACACACACACACACACACACACACAGATATATATATATATAAGACTACGATACCATCACCTTCAGCCAGGTATCCAACGATATCAATAATTGAATATCGATATCAATTATGTTATTTCAAGAAATTGATGTGGCCATTACCTAAATTAGTTTGACTTAGTGGTGACGTGGATTGTTAGCCTTCACACATGAGTTAAAAACTTGATACCATGGCTAGAAATCATACACAAGAACAGGAAGTTTCCCATGAAGAGGTAGATTGAATATTGTTCTGAAGATGTGAGGAAAAAATCCAAAACATAATGGTTTTCCTTGAGTTGAAGAGAATGATAAAATTGAAGGATCAGTGGTGAATGCGAATACAACACTGATATCTCTGCATATTTCTTTGAAGTTCTCCAGTCAAGCTAAGATCTGAATCATTTTACTTTGATAAGAATTTTCTTTGTACACATTGTTAGGACTAGAAGTCACCTTTGGATTGCGGCATAGGTAAGCCCATTACCCATTAGTTTCTTATGTCACAATGAATAATTTAAAGGCGGTTCTAATGGATGCAAACTCAAGATGATATCTCTTTAAATAAAAAAACTCGACTAGTATGCACAGGCAGATGAGGTCTTGATCTAAATTCAAACAATAGGTTGAAGTAAGGGTGAGCAGGAAGAATAACTTGAGGTGAAAATGTAAAGGTTTGCTATGGACATCCTGTCTTCCAACATCCTAAAGAGCGAAAATATTTGAATGCAAGATGCTCTTGGATCCAAAAATTCAAGAAACTGAAAACGTTATAACAACACTGCAATCAAACATACATCAGAATAAAGTTACAACACTCGACTAGATCCTCCATGCCTAAGTAGTTCAGTATCAAAATCAATAGAGATTAAAATAAATGCGTCTTCCATTAAAAAAGATGTCTCAAATGGAAACATGTGACTAGAGAACCAGAGGCCTCATTAAAACTTTACAATCAGGAGCTTAGCTCTACCATCAACACTAAACAAAATGGAAAAATTGCCTACATATACTCTGAACTAGCTCCGACTTCCTGAGGCGATCCATTCATGCTTTCAAAGCTTTGTGTTGATAAGCTTCTCTATCAAGATGCGCATGTAGATGTTGGTCAGACTGCCCATGCAGTCTTCTGTCAGATGCAATCTCTGTCAGACTGGACTGACAGTCTTCTTCCATGATTTGTCCCTCTCTGGCCTTATATTTATGGAAGGAGACAATGTCTCACCCACCTTCAGTGCTTTCACTAACTGTTTCATCAGGATCTGAGTGGGAAGATTCAACTCCTGCACTTGGAAGTCATGGTGGCCTTTCCTTCATCATTTGTGCATTGTTGGATGATTACAAGGAGGATAGGCAGGCGGATGAAGGTGGAGATGATGAGGACTCGACTAGGCAATGGGTGATCATGTGGAAAAACACATCGACAGAACGATGATTGGGAAAACATGGACGACAGGATGCTGATGTTGAGATGTAAAGGCATAGAGGTGATGTGGCACGGGAAGGTGAAGTGGAGGCAGAGGGGAGGCTGTAGTGATATGCACAGTGGGGACAATAAATACACAGGTGGAAGCGACATGGGAGACCTGTGTCATGAAGAGAGTGGGGGGAGGTAGAGAGGGATGTGAGATGAGGTGGGAGTGGGATACACATGGTAGGTAGAACGATGATTGGGAAAACATAGACGACAGGATGCTGATGTTGAGATGTAAAGGCATAGAGGTGATGTGGCACGGGAAGGTGAAGTGGAGGCAGAGGGGAGGCTGTAGTGATATGCACAGTGGGGACAATAAATACACAGGTGGAAGCGACATGGGAGACCTGTG
>ML795037.1:136924-162928 GCA_009831015.1 Picea engelmannii | reverse complement strand
TAACAGGGAAGTGCCACAATAGTGGGGGGGCTGCACTCAAAAACCAACAAATCGAACCCCCCCCTGTTAAAGGTAGAATTTCAAGGGGGTCCAATATGGATCTTGCACCATAGATATGAGCACGTAGATCTCAGCCACCTAGATCTATGCACCCCTTTGCACAATGCGCCCGAGCACAAAAATTAGGATGAACGAAAAAACTGGGTTTTTGGCCCCCTATTTGTCATTTTTTTGCCATGGGGATATTTTCTAGGGAAAAACCCCCTCCATACAAACATATGTGACAGTATTAGGCTCCATGGGGGGTGGCCTTCTCCCTATGAGATGCCAAGAACTCAGATATTCAGTTGCCTTACTGTTGGGTTGTGGAATCTGTTAACTCCCAAAATGAAACCGTCCTTTTGGTCAAGTTTTGTAGTGGATAACATGTCTATCGGTAGTGTCCTCAAGTTATTTTTGAGTTTTTATAGCTGCAAAACTTAGGTTTTGGTTTTTGTCTTAGAAAATAAGTTGACCCATAAAGTCTTCTTTTAAAAAATTTCATAATTCACTTTCAACAGCTAACGTGTGTCCAAAAGTTGAGTGTTAGCTGTGGAAAGTAGCGACTTTCAGCAGCTAAGGAGCGCTTCTCATGAGTCTGTGCGCTGTTGAAAGTGGTGAATTTCAAAAAATCCGAGAATCAGTTTCGCGGGTCGTGCGCTGGTGAAAGTGCAGACTTTCCACAGCTCCAGAGCAGTTCTTTCGAGGTCATGTGTTGTTGAAAGTGGAGACTTTCCACAGCTAACGGGGGTTTTCCACAGGGCCTTGCACTATTGAAAGTGGAGACTATCAACAACTATGGGGTGTTTTCCACAGGCCGTTGGCTGAAGAAAGCGGGAATCACGTGCGTGATATCCACGTCTTAAAGCAAATGATGATATGATCATCCCACGTCAGGCAAATCCAAATCATGTGATGATGAAAGTGGGTAATGATGGAAACTCAAATTCTACACGTCAAAATAGGATTGTGATTTGAATTTGGCTCAGAAACTCACGCTCCACAATCATGGCATTAGGGATGGCAAGTTCGAGTTCAGTGTTGCAGGTACAGAGGAGGTACCGCTGGCCTGACAACATCAAATCAAATTGTGGTTTCCATATCACACACCATTCATCAAGGTCTGTTAAAGTTTCATTTGTTTCAAAACAGAGCCGATGCCCGAAGTGATTTCAACAACGCAGAACCTCGACTCGACCAGCAGTTGCAGGGGTTACAAATTTTCGGGATATTCAAGTTACAGTATGGCAAGGAGACGCAGTGGTGCTATACTCAAGAGAGAACTAGATAGCCTGTCCTTTTTATAGACACATCCCGAAGTCCAGAAGAATTTTTCGAATGCAGGGTGTATTGAATTCATTGAGAGGTTTACAAGTTGGTTTCCACCAGTCTACAGCAGAATCTTTTGCCAAGACTTTCGATGGGAACAAGACTTTCCATGGAAATGGTGGTAGATGAAGTTGTTATTTCTACAACAACAGGCCTACCAAGAACCGGTCAGAATTGGTTTAAAACCATTGCTCCCAAAAAATTGGATTTCAGAGTTTATTTGAAATATGGGTACAGGCACAAGGCATGGAAAATAGGTATGCTAGTTTCTTATCTAGACAAAGAATGGCAGGAGTTGTTCAAAGGCATCCAACTGTACATTACCTCAGAGGGAAGGTATGATAAACTTATGATGTATCACTTCAAACTCTTGGATCATTTCACAGGAAAGACTCCTCTTAATTTTCCTTATTTCCTACATAAAAGTTTAACTAAGGTTTGCAAGAAGATTAGAGATCAACCCTAGAGCCTGAAAACTACTCTGTGTCACTTCGGCCTCATAAAATTGATTATCCTGGAGGAATTGAAACAACTGGGAAGGATCTGGGAGCATTTTCTATTATGGGAAGGTTTTGAAACACATAACCAGATTGCAAATGAACAGGGGAAGGGTTCAAAGAAACAATCATCTCCTCAAAGCAGTTCAAGAAAAAGAAGGACCTTGCCAGGACCTCCAGAAGACAGAATATCTGGAGTGAAGCCCCACAGGTTGAAGAGAAGGTTAAACTTTGAGCAGACCACAGAGCAAACCACAGAGCGTCCTACAAAGAAGAGTACAGAGAAAGGAACCAATATATTAAACTTGCCCTATTCAGACTCAAAACCAGAGCAACAAGATCAATGCCCTCTCACCAAGAGTCCTGAGCAGTCAACTGAGTGTGCACAGAACTATGAAACCTTCAATCATACAGAACAGGGAGAAACATCAAAAAGTTCCAAGTCAAAGAAGTCTCAGAAAATCAAGCATCTGAAGGAGGTCATAGCTCATTAAGAGGTCTTGGAACGGGTGATTAAAGAAAGGTATAAGAAGTTGTCTGATAACTTCACCAAAACCAATGTTGCGTTTGAGAGATTGGCTAAGGAAAGTGTTAAAGAGAATAAAAGGAAGAAAAAACTTACCAAAGATTACAATAGCCTGTGGTGGCTTGCCAAATTCCTCAAAAGGAAGATAAGGAGGTTGAAACAAAAACTAAAGCAAAAATCCCATCCAGATCTGAAGGTACTCGCTCAAGTCGTTGTTAATATGCAAGGTGAGAAATCGGAGACACACTGAGTTTTGTTGAAATCAAAATTTTGGAGGTGAAAACTCGTTTTGAGCGCCATCAGAGCTTTCAACAACGCAAAGCGATATTTTATGACCCGTTAGCTGTGGAAAGTGGTGAATTTCAACAGCTAACCCGCGAAATATTAAACGAGTTAGCTGCTGAAAGCTGGAAAAGTCTTTTTTGAAGCCAGGGACAGAACGGTTCATTGCAAACAAGTTTTGAAGGAGTTCCAGCGTATCAAGGAGCTATCAGATCGCATGCAAAGGGCACAGCATCAGAGGTTCGAGAGAATTTTGGCAACCACATGCAAAAACATTTCCTCAAAAATCGACCATGAACGTTGGGGAGATCCAACTGTCAAGACAGGTGTCCTGTTATTCTTCACCACATTGCAGATACCAGGAGCTGAAGGATGCAGATGGTGAATTTTGGAGGTTGAAGACAGTTCGAATTCTAAGTTTAGATGTTAAGACTTTATTTTTCAAAGTTGTTTAGATAGAATTGGATTGTTTTTATTAAATACAGATCCATGTTTTTAGGATCTGTAAAACAGATTGTAAGAGCCTATAAAGGCCTACTTTTGGTATGAGATAAGCATTCAAATTGGGAGACATTTTCATGCCATTGTATAGACTCTTTTTGCAGAAATAAAGTGGAGTTTCCTTTCGTTTGCAATACCAGAATTATTCATTTTTCATTCTCTGTCCTTTAATTTCAGTTTATTTTAGTTCATAAATATTGTTACCTCTTTGTTGAACTCATAGGCTTCAAATTAGAGGATTCCTTGCTGTCTTGTATTAGGCCCTACTTTCACTAGTATTGGCAGATCAAGAATAGTTTTCTCCATACTCTCTTTCAATTATTGGATCTAGTTATTGTTTACTAAAAGCACTGTATCTTTAAATGTGTGATGAGCTGTTTCTTATACAAACCATTGAAGACCCCATTGTAACAAACACCTAAAAATCATTATTTCTAAGTTACCAAGAATCCTTAGCCTACAACCCTAAGGAGTTTCTTGGAGTGATAACAAATTGGCACCATTGCCGGGGAGACGGAATTCAAGCTCTGCTTTCCTGGGATAGGACACAGAGCTGATATTTGATGATAGACAAAGATTAGACACTTTCAGTTGGTTGTAATCATCTATCTGGTGACTCCACAAGTTCATCATGGCTCCTAAGAGGATCAGTACTAGGGTGAATCCTCAAGAATCACCGATCACACCAGTGTCCAATCCAGAATCAATTCTTAGAAAAGGAAAGACGATTCAAGGTCAAACTTCAGGAGCAGATCCAAAAGGTAATCCTCTTTTAAATTCTGATAAATCTACTGCAGAAAAAGTTGAGTTCTTTTCAGAGAACACTGATGATAAAAAGGCTGTAAATACTGTAGTAGAACAAACTCTTTTTGATCAACAAGAAAATCCTAGTGATGATAAATTGATAAATTATAATTTGATTGAAAAAACTTTCCACAATTCTTCTTCCCTTGAGTCTTTCCACTCTCAGAAACAAGAAGACCACTTGAACATTTATACTAGCCTCCTTGTTGTTGAACACCTCCTCCAAGAGTTATCTGCTAAGGGTGAAGAAAATTTAGCTAGGCAACTTACAAATTTTTACAAGGCCTCTTACCAGACCTTTTTCCCTTTGGAAGACTCACCTCTTTCACATTCCTCCAGTGTTAAAGACTTGAAGAAGAAACTATCATTTTCCCCACCTCTGAAAGTCATGGCTGCAACACCACCTCCTTTGACCAAGATGCAGCAAATTCTGGCTGCTAGGTATGCACCACTCATATTTCCAAACCCAGTAGCAGCCATGCCAACATGAGATTATCAGAAATATATGCCTAAATTCACCGGTGAAGGCGATGTGTCCGCTGAAGAACATATTGAGGATTTTTACATTTATGCAGAAAACCTTAATATTGAACAAGAAGATGTTTGGACACGAGTCTTTGTCCAAAGCCTAGATGGCCATGCTAGGAAATGGTTTAAAGAACTCCCTACTGGTTCCATTGCCGGAATCGATCAATTGGATGAGATATTCCTGAAACATTGGGGTGACAGAAGAGATTTTGTCTACTACATCACAGAATTCGGGAACTTGAGGAAACAAAGTAATGAGTCAGTCTCTGATTTCACCAAGAGGTTTAACCGGATGTATGGAAAAATACCAGCTGAGATAAAACCATCAGATTCTTCTGCCAAGATCACATATTCTGATGCTTTTGATTCAGATTTATGTTTGTTGTTGAGAGAAAGGAGGTCACCATCATTATCCCTCATGAAAGATGCTTCCCTTGAGGTGGAATCAAACATTCTAGCCTCCCAGAAGCGGAAAGGAGAATCTGATAGGAGAAGATAAAAAAATGAAGCCTCATCCTCATCACATGCTGATCCAAAACTTGATAAAATGGCCAAAATGTTAGAGTCTCTAACCTCTGAGATATCTAAACTCAAAATCGAAAATAAACAGCCTGTGAAAGGTAGAAGCACTTATGATCCTGCAGGCAGAAATCCTAATCTAAATCCAAACAGCTTCAGAAGAAATAATCAGCCAACTCAGATCCTGCAAAGAGAAAAGAATTCTAATGAAGATCAGAGGATAAAATTCCCTCTTCAGAATGTTGTGATGGACGATGACAATGGTGAAGATCAAGAAGATGGAGAAGGTGACATTCACTGTGTTGGAGAAGAGACTGGGAAGTCTTATCTAACACAGCAATATTATGAGGAATCATTAATGACTGAACAGACAGAAGATGATCTTCTTGGTGATGTCATTTTAACAATAGAAGATAAAAATAGATATAACCTCCGATCCAAATCTAATGCTTCCCAACAAGATGAACCAGCCTCTCCTGAAAAGCCTGCTGCCCCTGTTAAGGAAAAAGATCAAACATCAGAAGATCAGCCAGCAAATTCTTCAAAGGTGAAAGCATCAGCTCCTCCCAAGAAGACTGTTGCTCCTGTCAAGCATCAAACTCCAGAAAGTCAGCCTCCTGTTGAACAGCAAAGGAATCAGGAAGCCCCTTCAAGTTAGGCAAAGATTTCTGATAAAACTGCTGATAAGGTTCCATATTCTTTTAATTTCGAGGCTGAAATACAAAAGATTAAGATTCCTATTCCTTTAGTTGAGCTAATGAAAAATGATATGTTTAAAAGGGATATTCTTAAGACTCTAGATCCCCAATCTGTATCCCTTTCTGCTGATATCCTCAACATTTATGATGATAAACCTACCATTACTCTGGGTCAATTGGTAGAAGATAGAGATGAAAGATGTCCTCCTTTCTACATCTCTTTAAATATTCATGAAAAAACATTGCACAATTGTTTTTTGGACTCCGGTGCTTCGCACAATTTGATGCCAAAAGCTGTCATGGATGAGTTTGGGCTGGAGATCACCAAGTCTTATCATGACCTTTTCTCCTTTGATTCACGAAAAGTCAAATGCCTTGGGACGATTAAGGATTTGGTTGTGACATTGACCCAAGCTTCAATGAAGACAATGGTGATGGACATAGTGGTGGCTCACATACCCCCAAAATTCGGATGTCTACTATCAAGATCATGGATGAAGAGACTAGGTGGAACTCTTCAAATGGATCTCTCCTACACTAATATCCCTGTTTTCGGAGGGGTGAACAAAATACTTTACAGGGAATCTCAGTTGGCATATGTAATCAGTGATGAGAAGAATCCATCCAATCATCCTATCTATTCGGTCGACACAGATATGGGATCTTGTATATTGCAAATTGATGATTCACTACCTGATACATTGCTGCTCAGAAAACCCACAGATCAGATCATAGTTCAGCCCACAGAAACAACAGAGGATGATCTCTGGACCATGTTCTTTGACGGTGCTTGTACTAAGGAGTCAGCTGGAGCAGGAGTGGTATTCATTTCTCCCTCTAAGAAAACTTCTCATTTGTCCTTTAAAATCGATTTTAAAGCGACTAATAACATTGTTGAATATGAAGCACTACGTTTAGGGCTGAACGTAGCAAAGGAGAAGGGCATTAAGAAATTGTAGGTGTTTGGAGATGAAAATTTGATTATTCAGCAGGTGAATAAGTCCTTTCAAGCCAAGCATATCAGGCTGAAGGCATACAGAGATGAAGTGTTGAAGGCAATTCAAAACTTTGCATATTTTAAAATTTCATTTGTACCTAGAGCAATGAATGAATTGGCTGATTCATTGGCTGTGTCTGCTTGTGCATTCATACCCCCATTCATACCCCCTCTGCCTCATAAATTAACTTATGAAATTCAAGTTAAATATAGGCCCTCTCTCCCTGATAATGTAAAATTTTGGAAATTTTTTGAGGACAATGCTGAACTCACTAGATTCCTTGCAGTGATAGATGAGTTTGCAGATCTGCAGATCGATCAGGAGAATGAACATGACAATGAAATTGAGCAGCCAAAGCTCAAGAGAAAAATTGCAGCTCATGAAATAGTTCAGCTGTCCACCAACAAAATTCCTAAAGGTTTGGTCCCGTTAGAAAGGTTGTTTGATAACAATGATGTGGCTGTCAAATTGCAAAGTGGGGAGAAAGATTCAGATGTTTTGCAGTATAATGTGGCCAGTGAGCAAGATCCTAAACATGTCAACTTGGCCTCACATTTGACTGAAAAACAAAGGGATGATTATGGAGAATTGCTGAAAGAATTTGTAGACATCTTTGCTTGGCAGTATGATGATTTAAAGGCCTTTGACACAGAGGTGATTCAACATAAAATTCCCTTGAATAAAGACACCAAACCATTCAGGCAAAAGCTTAGATCCTTCAACCCTTTGTTGCTGCCCACAATGGAAAGAGAAATTAAGAAACTGTTGGACGCCCGCATTATCATTCCTCTCAGGTATTCAAAATGGATTGCTAATATTGTGCCGGTTAGGAAGAAGAATGGGGAGATCAGACTCTGCGTCGACTTCAGAAATTTGAACAAGTGCTCTAGGAAAGACAACTACCCTCTGCCTAAAATGGAGCATATTTTGCAGAAGGTGTCAGGATCGAAGGTAATGTCCTTTATTGATGGGTTTTCCGGATATAATCAGATTGTTGTCCATCCAGAAGACAAAGAAAAAGCTGCCTTTACCACTCCATGGGGTACGCTTATGTATGAGAAGATGCCCTTTGGATTGATGAATGCAGGAGCGACTTTCCAAAGGGAAATGGACATTGCTTTCGTTGGGGAGAAAGATAAATTTGTCTTGATTTATCTTGATGATATCACTGTTTTCTCAAGCAACCACGAACTTCATTTGCAACACTTAAGAAGGACATTTCTGAAATGTCGAAGGTATGGCATCTCTCTTAATCCGAAAAAATCAAATTTTGCACTTAAGGAGGGGAAATTACTTGGGCATATTGTTTCAGTTGATGGGGTTAAGATTGACCCAAAGAGGGTAGAAGCAATTAAAAATCTTTCTCTTCCTAGATCAAAGAAATACATTTAGTCTTTCCTTGGAACTATTAATTTTGTCAGAAGGTTTATAGTGAATTTTGTTGAACTCACAAAGCATATCACTGTTATGTTGAGGAAAAACTCTGAGGTAAAGTGGACTGAAGCAGCTATACATTCATTCAATGCCATCAAGGAAGCCATCACAACAACCCCTGTGTTGATCAGCCCCAATTTCTCCAAGGTATTTTACATTTTTTCATTTGCTTCCAGTGATACGATCGCAGCAATACTCTTGCAGAAGAATGTTGATGATCAAGAGCAGCCGGTTGCCTTCTTTAGTAAGGTTTTGAGGGATGCAAAGGTAAAGTATGAGTTGTTGGAAAAACATGCATATGCACTTGTCAAGTCACTGAAATCTTTCAGGGTCTACATTCTTTAGGCAAAGGTAATAGCTTTTGTTCCCTCCAGTTCAGTTAAAGATGTTCTTGTCCAACCTAACATTGATGACAAAAGGAGTAAGTGGATAGCAAGATTGATTGAATTCGATGTTGAAATCAAACCATCAAAACTAGTGAAAGGCCAGGGCCTTGCCAAACTCCTGGAAGACGAAAAATTTGAGGCTCTCTGGACAGGTCCTTTTGTCATAACAACGGTGCAGCAGAACAATACCTTTGCTCTCCAAACTCTTTCAGGCGAGCCAGTATCAGGTGGCCCTTTCAACGGGCACTTCCTGAAGATCTATTTCTCATAAGGCTTCCTTTGAAGCCAGGTTCTTCTTGTACATATTTTCTTTTTCAGTTATGTTTTCTTTATTTCTGTCATTCAAATAACTCCATGCCCAATGGTACTAGAAAAAATTTTCAAGTTTCTGTTTCAAATTGTAATAAGGCTGCTGAGTATAGCTAGGTTCTTGGTCACCTCATAGGGAGATGTCCATCCCAGTTGGAGCCAAATGTTAACTCCCAAAATGAAACCGTCCTTTTGGTCGAGTT
Source organism: Picea engelmannii (assembly GCA_009831015.1). Classification (NCBI taxonomy): domain Eukaryota; kingdom Viridiplantae; phylum Streptophyta; class Pinopsida; order Pinales; family Pinaceae; genus Picea; species Picea engelmannii. The sequence continues at coordinate 153,875 of ML795037.1, read as the reverse complement.
TTGTAGTGGATAACATGGCTATCGGTAGTGTCCTCAAGTTATTTTTGAGTTTTTATAGCTGCAAAACTTAGGTTTTGGTTTTCGTCTTAGAAAATAAGTTGACCCATAAAGTCTTCTTTTAAAAAATTTCATAATTCACTTTCAACATCTAACGTGTGTCCAAAAGTTGAGTTTTAGCTGTGGAAAGTAGCGACTTTCAACAGCTAAGGAGCGCTTCTCATGAGTCTGTGCACTGTTGAAAGTGGTGAATTTCAAAAAATCCGAGAATCAGTTTCGCGGGTCATGCGCTGGTGAAAGTGCAGACTTTCCACAGCTCCAGAGCAGTTCTTTCAAGGTCGTGTGCTGTTGAAAGTGGAGACTTTCCACAGCTAACGGGGGTTTTCCACAGGGCCTTGCGTTGTTGAAAGTGGAGACTATCAACAACTAAGGGGCATTTTCCATGGGTCGTTGGCTGAAGAAAGCGGGAATCACATGCATGATATCCACGTCTTAAAGCAAATGATGATATGATCATCCCACGTCAGGAAAATCCAAATCATGCACTGATGAAAGTGGGTAATGATGGAAACTCAAATTGTTCACGTCAAAATTGGATTGTGATGCGAATTTGGATCAGAAACTCACGCTCCACAATAATGGCATCAGGGATGGCAAGTTCGAGTTCATTGTTGCAGGTACAGAGGAGGTACCGCCGGGCTGACAACATCAAATCAAATTGTGGTTTCCATATCACACACCGTTCATGGAGGTATGTTAAAGTTTCATTTGTTTCAAAACAGAGCCGACGCCTGAAGTTATTTCAACAGCGCAGAACCTCGGCTCGACCAGCAGTTGCAGGGGTTACAAATTGTCGGGATCTTCGAGTTACAGTATGGCGAGGAGACGCAGTGGTGCTCTACTCAAGAGAGAACTGGATAGCCTGTCCTTTTTACAGACACATCCCGAAGTCCAGAAGCATTTTTCGAATGCAGTGTGTATTGAATTTGTTGAGAGGTTACAAGTTGGTTTCCACCAGTCTACAGCAGAAGATTTTTCCAAGACTTTCGATGGGAACAAGGCTCACGTCGGGTCCATGGAAATGGTGGTAGATGAAGTTGCTATTGCTGCAGCAACAGGCCTACCAAGAACCGGTCAGAATTGGTTTAAAACCACTGCTCCCAAAAAATTGGATTTTAGAGTTTATTTGAAAGAGGGGTACAGGCACAAGGCATGGAAAAAAGGTATGCTAGTTTCTTATCTAGACGAAGAATGGCAGGAGTTGTTCAAAGGTATCCAACTTCACATTACCTCGGAGGGCAGGTATGATAAACTTATGATGTATCACTTCAAACTCTTGGATCATTTCACAGGAAAGACTCCTCTTAATTTGCCTTATTTCCTACATAAAAGTTTAACTAAGGTTTGCAAGAAGATTAGAGCTCAACCCTTGAGCCTGAAAACTACTCTATGTCACTTCGGCCTCATAAAATTGATTATCTTGGAGGAATTGAAACAACAGGGAAGGAGCTGGGAGCATTTTCTATTCTGGGAAGGTTTTGAAACACAGAACCAGATTGCAAATGAACAGGGGAAGGGTTCAAAGAAACAATCATCTCCTCAAAGAAGTTCAAGAAAAAGAGGGACCTTGCCAGGACCTCCAGAAGACAGAATATCTGGAGTGAATCCCCACAGGTTGAAGAGAAGGTTAAACTTTGAGCAGACCACAGAGCAAACCACAGAGCGTCCTATAGAGTAGAGTACAAGGAAAGGAACCAATATATTAAACTTGCCATATTCAGACTCAGAATCAGAGCAGCAAGATCAATGCCCTGTCACCAAGAGTCCTGAGCAGTCAACTGAGTGTGCACATAACTATGAAACCTTCAATCATATAGAATAGGGAGAAACATAAAAAAGTTCCAAGTCAAAGAAGTCTCAGAAAATCAAGCATATGAAGGAGGTCATAGCTCAGCAAGAGGTCTTGGAACGGGTGATTAAAGAAAGGTATAAGAAGTTGTCTGATAACTTCGCCAAAACTAATGCTGCGTTTGAGAGATTGGCTAAGGAAAGTGTTAAAGAGAAGAAAAGGAAGAAAAAACTTACCAAATATTACAATAGCCTATGGTGGCTTGCCAAACACCTCAAAAGGCAGATAAGGAGGTTGAAACAAAAACTAAAGAAAAAATCCCATCCAGATCTGAAGGTACTCGCTCAAGTCGTCGTTAATATGCAAGGTGAGAAATCAGAGACACACTGAGTTTTGTTGAAATCAAAATTTTGGAGGTGAAAACTCGTTTTGAGCGCCATCAGAGATTTCAACAGCGCAAAGCGATATTTTATGACCCGTTAGCTGTGGAAAGTGGCGACTTTCAACAACTAACCAACGAAATATTAAACGAGTTAGTTGTTGAAAGCTGGAAAAGTATTTTTTGAAGCCAGGGACAGAACGGTTCATTCCAAACAAGTTTTGAAGGAGTTCCAGCGTATCAAGGAGCTATCAGATCTCATGCAAAGGGCACAACATCAGAGGTTCGAGAGAATTTTGGCAACCACATGCAAAACAATTTCCTCAAAAATCGACCATGAACGTTGGGGAGATCCAACTGTCAAGACAGGTGTCCTGTTATTCTTCACCACATTGCAGATACCAGGAGCTAAAGGATGCAGATGGAAAATTTTGGAGGTTGAAGACAGTTCGAATTCTAAGTTTAGATGTTAAGACTTTATTTTTCAAAGTTGTTTAGATAGAATTGGATTGTTTTTATTAAATACAGATCCGTGTTTTTAGGATCTGTAAAACAGATTGTAAGAACCTATAAAGGCCTACTTTTGATATGAGATAAGCGTTCAAACTGGGAGACATTTTCATGCCATTGTATAGAATCTTTTTGCAGAAATAAAGTGGAGTTTCCTTTCGTTTGCAATACCAGAATTATTCATTTTTCATTCTCTGTACTTTAATTTCAGTTTATTTTAGTTCATAAAGACTGTTACCTCTTTGTTGAACTCATAGGCTTGAAATTAGATGATTCCTTGATGTCTTGTATTAGGCCCTACTTTCACTAGTATTGGCAAATCAAGAATAGTTTTCTCCATACTCTCTTTCAATTATTGGATCTGGTTATTGTTTACTGAAAGCATTGTATCTTTAAATGTGTGATGAGTTGTTTCTTATACAAACCATTGAAGACCCCATTGTCCCAAACACCTAAAAATCATTATTTCTAAGTTACCAAGCATCCTTAGCCTACAACCCTAAGGAGTTTCTTGGAGTGATAACAGAATCAACCATTAAAACAAAAAGAAAATGATATTTACAATGGCGTGAAGGATCCACTCATGGCTCAAATGAATAACTTTTTCAAAAAATGCCCATTAATAGGGCCACCATAAACTTCATCACCCTCCAAATTATGTAACCTATAAGTGTTATTTGGAAATACCTCAGAAACTTTGAATGTTCCAATCTAGAGGGATTCAAATTTACCATGCTTGCCCCTATCCTATTTGGGTGCACCCCATTTGAGTACTAGATTTCCTAGATAGAAATCCTCTTTAATGTTCTTCTCGTCAAAGGCCTGCTTGATCTTTTGTTGATGTTCATGTGCTTTGTCCAACATCTTTTCTCTATCATGTTGCACTTCTACCAATTGTTGTATTCTTCTAATCATATCATCAGGCTCCCCTTGGCAGTCTTGGAAGAATTTTTCCACTGTCAAAGAAAGTTGATAAGGAAAGATGCCTTCAACTCCATACACGAGTTGAAAAGGAGAGACACCAAGAGATCTCTTTGTTGTCACTCTGTCAGCCCACAGAGAAAATTTGAGCTTTGAATCCCATGCTTTCTTGTTTTCCTCTAGCAGTCTTTTGATAATCTTTATAAGGATCTTGTTAAATGACTCTACTAGTCCATTGCCTTGGGGATAATAGGGGGTGGAGTGGATCAATGAAATTCTGAACTGCTTACATAATTTGATCAATCGTTCAGCCTTGAAAGATGCGGCATTATCGGTGACGATCATGTTCAGGAAACTGAACCTAGCTATAATATCTTCAATAAAACCAATGATTACTTTGTGAGAATCACTCCTTGTGGGGATAGCTTCTATCCATTTGGTGAAGTAATCTATTGCATTCAATATCCACCTGTGTTGACCACTTTAAGTAGCATGAATTTCCCCAATAAAGTCCATCCCCCACTATTGAAAGGGTCATGAAGCTACCATAGGCTTCAATGGCAAAGACTTGAGCTACTACTTCCCAGAGAACTTTTGACACTTAATACAAGCCATGATCTTTGCACAAACATCATTGAATAGGCTAGGCCAAAATTACCCAACCCTGATAATTTTATAGTCTGTGGTTCTCCAGAAGTGATGTCCCTCACATAGGCTGTCATGAAAATCAAACATAATCTTTTGGGCCTCTTGTGGGTCTAAACATCTCATCATTACTCCTAGAGGGTCTTTCTAATACAAGACTTGGTCAATAAGGAAATATCTAATTTTTTTGAGCTTTAAGGCTCTATCCTTTCTCTTCCCCATTCTATCAGGGGGCCTTAACTCTTGCAAAAAAAATATAATGTCTTTGTACCAAGAACATTCTGCCAATGGATGGTTGTCCTAAGAAATTTTATCAAACAACTCAGCTTGCTTATTTTGTGAGAAAGTGTTGACAAAGTTAACCCCCAAATATTTGAAATTAGGCTCAGCCAACAGCTTGGCTAAACCCTGGCCTTTAACTAGCTTGGTGGGATTTATTTCCAGATCAAATCTCAGGATTTTGGCAATCCACTTTCTCCTTTTTCCATCTATGTCACGCTGGATAAGAATGTCCTTCACTGAAGTTGAAGGGTCATATGTAATGATCTTTGAATGTAGAACATAGACTCTAAAAGCTTTGAGAGATTTCACCAAGGAATATGCATGCTTCTCCATGATGTCATATTTGGTATCAACGTCCCTCAGTGCTCTGCTGAAAAAGGAAATAGGTTGCTCCATCCCTTCAACATTCTCCTACAATAAAAGAATTACCACTGTGTAAAAATAAGTGAAGGAAAAAATCAGGAAATCCTTGGAATAATCAGGACTGATTAGCACAGGTTCCTTAGTCAATGCTTTCTTGATTAGGTTGAAGGATTCTCTGGACTTAACGGTCCAATTTACTTCATTTCCCTTCCTGATCATGGTTGTGATATGATTTACGGATTCAACAAAATTTGAAACAAACCTTCTTAGAAAATTAATTTTGCCCAGGAAGGACTGAACCTCCTTCCTGGATATGGGAAGTGACAAGGTTTGGATAGCTTCCACCCTGATTGAATCAATCATGACCCCTTCAACTGATACTATGTGCCCCAACAATTTTCCCTCTCGCATGGAAAACGTTGACTTTTGGGGATTAAGGGAGAGACCGAACCTTATGCAATTCAAGAATACCTTTCTCAGATGCTAACAATGTTATTTATCAGACTTGGAGAAAACTGCAATGTCATCTAGGTAGATGACTACAAATTTATCGCTTTCTCCAATGAAGGTGATGTCCATAGCTCGTTGAAAGGTTTCTCTTGTGTTCATCAATCCAAAGGGAATTTTGGCATACATGAAAGTGCCCCAAGGAGTGATGAAGGTCATATTTTCTCTGTCTTCAGGCAGGAAAGAGATCTGATTGTAGCAAGAGAATCCATCAATCATGGAAATCTTGGATGCACCTGTCACCCTCTACAATATGTGTTCCATCTTTGGAAAAGGGTAATTGTCCTTCTTAGATATTTTGTTCAGGTTCTTGAAATCAACACAGAGCCTGATTTCTCCATTCTTCTTCCTTACTGGGACCAGGTTGGCCACCCATAGGAGACAATTATTTGGGTGTCCAACAACTTCTTTACCTCCCTTTCCATAATAGGGAGCAACATAGGATTTATTTGGCTTAATTTCTTCCTAAATTGTTTGGCCTCCACTTTCAATGGGATCCTATGCTCAATGACACTTGTGTCGTATGTTCTGAGGTCTTCATAGGTCTAGGAAAACATATCAATGAATTCTCTTAATAGCTCAGTGTTCTCGGCCTTTTTCTCCCTTGATAAGCTGCTTGACAACTTGACAAATTTTGGATCCTCCTTTGTACTAATATTGCACTCAGCTACATCAACATAGTTATTTGAAACTTTACCTTTGACTGCCACATCATTTCTGTCAAATAGTATTTCCAAAGGGACTAGTCCCTTTCGGATATGGTTGCTGGGCAACTGGACAATATTGTGATTAGCAATTTTGTTCAGAAAAACATCACCATGAGGATTTATTTCAGAATCGGGATCTTTATCAATGTATAATGTAGAAAATTCCTCAACAGTCTCTAGGAATATTTTGATTTCAAGATCATCCTCAAACACTTTCCAATGATTGACATTGTCAAGTATAGAGGGTATATATTTCACTTATATATCATACATGAGCTTAGGTGGCAAGGGAACTCTAAAATTACTTGCTGAGACAACTAGAGAATCGACCATGGCATTCTCTTCTCTTGGCACAAATGAAATATTGAAAGACAAGAAAAACTTGTCAACTAGATCCCAGACTTCATTTCTATAACTTGTAAGCCGAGGGTTCTTGGCCTAACAAATATTTTTGAAGTGATGGAAAATTAACTCGGCATCCCCAAACACTGATATCTCTTCAATTCCCATGTCTTTTGCAGCCCTCAAACCCAAAACAAGAGCTTCATACTCTGCCAAATTGTTGGTAGTTTCAAATTATAACTTGTAGGATAGGGATATGATCTCTTGAACAGGTGAAACAAGGACCACTCCAGCACTGACACCTTCCCTAAAAGAAGCTCCATCAAAGAACATTTTACAAATAGAGGTAGTCGGAGGAGAATCTTCAAAGAGAGTAAGCGTTTTCTTTCTGATTTCAAGAGGGGACATAGGGGAATCAGTGAGCTGCAACAAGTTGGATCCCAAATCAATATCAACTACAAAAATAGGATGATTAGTGGGGCTTGTTTCATCACTACTAATATAGGCCAACTGAGCTTCTCTGTATAGTCTTATATTCTCCCCCCCCAAACAAGGGAATGGTAGCATATGTTAGTTCCATCTACAAAGTTCCACCAAGTCTCTTTATCCAATATCTTGAAAACAACATGCCAAACTTGGGGGGAACATCGGCCACCGTGATATCCATGACCACACTTTTCATGGGAAACTAAAACAAGGTCACAACCAGATCTTTGATGAGCCCAAGACATTGCACTTTCCTATAATTGAAAGAATACAAATCATGGTAAGTCTTTTTTATTTCTAATCCAAGTTCATCCATGACAGATTTGGGAATGAGATTATGAGAAGCCATTGAGTCCATCAAACAATTATGAAACACCTTGTCATGTATGTTCAGAGAAGTATATAAGGGAGGGGATGAATCATCTATGTCTTCTATCAAGGGACCTAGGATGACTACTGGCTTTTCATCCTGAATATTAACTAAGTCTGAGGAGTGAGATGCAGGCTCAGACTGTAACAATTTAGAGAGGGATTTATTGAAATCTTCATGCTTGACTAGATCTAAAAGAGGTACAGGGATCCTAATATTTTGAATTTCATGCTCAAAGTTAAAATAGGAGGGGCTTTTTAGAATTTCCCTCACTTCTGGGATGGGACCTTGGGCTATTGGTGAGGGGTTATGTGTTTTATTTTCTTTGATATTGTCAACTGTGACTTTGGCAGGTTTCTCTGCTCTGGAAGGCTAATTGAAAATGACAAACTTCCCTTCCTTCTTCTTGGACCCGAGGTTATATTTATTGGGAATACTATTTGTCTTCTCCCCTTTACTCAACTCGTTTATTTGGATATCCATGAGGGACTCCTCGTATGTGGATTGAGTTAAATGGGGAAAAGGAGATGTGTCTCTAAGACAATGGATTTCAGGGTCAAGAGCTTCCTCCTCTCCTTCTACATCAACAACAAGATTATTTTGGAGAGGGGTTTGGATTTTCTGATCATCTCTATCTCTATTTTTGGGATCTCTTGGAAGTATCTAAGGGGTATTGTTTCATCTTCTGAAGATGCCTCTATTTTCAGTATTTTGGCCACTCTTATAACTCTTCTTCCCTTCAAATTTCATCTTCTCCATATTTGTAGAAATATATTTTACCATCTTGGCCAATTCATCTACTTGAGGATGGGATGTAAAGGAACCAGAGGTTGAAGCTTTAGATCTCCCCCTTTCTCTCTCTCTATCAGTTTTATTTCTAAGTCTCTCAACCACCAATACATTGGACTCTACTTCCAGGGCTGCATCCTGCATATGAGCCAAGGAGGTAGCTCTTCTCTCTCTTAACAGGAGGCAAAAATCAGGGTCGAAATCACTAGCATAAGTAATTCTAGCAGAGGATGTTGTAGGATTTATCTTAGCAGGGATCTTATTGTACATTTTGTTGAATCTTTTGAGAAGTCAGAGATAGAATCTCCCTCTTTTCCTTTTAGGGACCCAAAATCTGTGATATAATACATAAAGTCCTTTTTATCCCCCCACTGTCTCAAGAAAAATAATCTAAAGCCTTAATCCCAGCAATGGATCCAGGGGTCAATCCCCTAAACCATTTCCTAGCCTTACCGTCAAGGCTCTGAACAAAGACTCTCATCCACACATCCTCGTTTTCAATATTTAGATTGCCTTCATAATTGTAGAAGGCAACAAAGTGTTCTTCAATAGTTATGTTTTCTTCTCCTATGAATTTAGGCATGTATTTTAGGTAGTCTCTAGTAGGGAGAGAATTCATTGGCTGAGGTAAGACCAGAGAGGCATATCTCATAGCCACTATGGAATCCATTATGTTCTTATGGGGATTAGCACCTTCCATAGGGATGATAGATGGAGGGGAATCAAGAGGAGATGGAGTTTAGACTGGGAGAGTGGAACTGAGCCTTCTAGAGGAAATGGAAACAACAAAGGATTTGGGGAAAATGCTATAGGGCTTGAGGGAACATAGGTTTCCCTCTCTATAAAAGAAACAAATCTAACAAGGGGAGGAGTGGTAAAACCCAGAGTGAGAAAATATTCTAAGGCCCTAGGTATAAACCATGGTACAAATTCAGGGGAGATAGGGGTGACAAGGATTTCTCCTTCCAATCCCAGACTAGGAGAGGAGAAATCAATAGGAACACTCCCAAACTTTAAGCTTCGGGAAACTCCAGAAGATGGTATAACAAGAAAAGGAGAAGCAAATATTGGAGTTTCTAAATGAGGATGGTGACAATCATTAGAAATACCTGGTTCAAAATCTAAAGCACCTTCTTGAGGGGTCTTTTGTCTTTTGAAAAGTTTATCTAGGTCAACTTTAGTTGTCGCTAGAGGCAGTTGTGGGGTAGAACTCGTGTGTCTGCCTTTGGAAGCCACAACTAAAATAATGGAGTTGTAACAATGGAGTCTCCAGGCGAATAGTTGCAATATTAAATGTAATGAGTTATGATTCACCTTCTGATCCAGGTGGATATCGGTGTCCACCCACCTTTTTCAACTAGCTCAAAATGGTTTTCTGGCAATTTTGGCAATTTACTATTTTTAGCAAGTTTTAACTTCCGGGGCCATTTTGAGGGCCTAAATGAAGGTTTTTAGAGATTGAGGTTCTCAACGATAGTCAAAGGCATGATTGAGCCCCCAAAATGAATCTCCTCGATGATACCTTTCCAATGACCTATCATATGCCTAAAACGAAGATCATATGCAAAAGTTACGACCCCGGGAAGTTGATGTACTAACTTACCCAAATAGGGCCCACATGACTTTTGGTGCTTGATATCCTAGTGTTAGGTTTTTGGATGTCTAGGAATTTTGGCATTCCTGTTTGTTGTAAAAATTCCTTCAAAGCCTCATTTTAATCATCTTCTGGTGAATGCGAGTAGCCATCACATCTCTTCTCAGAGATAAGCTGCCACCATTCTAGCGAGTCTTTCACTCTGTATTTTTACAGTCTCTGTACATTTATTTCATTAATAGAAATCGTGTATTACTATATCTCTGTGTTTATGGTTTCATCTATGATATATTTCTGTTATATTATTGAATATTTGTGATATCTCTGTGCATTTCTTTATTATATCTCCGATCTCATTTCGTGCCGAAAATAATCCGGATCACCTTCAGAATCAGTAATCTTTTTGTTCAATCCCAAGGGAAATCTTCAATTCATCCCCGACAACGATTCTATAAATGTTAGCACTAGAAGTCACCTCTGGATTGCGACAGAGGTAAGCCCAGTACCCATCAGTTTCTTATGTCATAATGAATAATTTAAAGGGGGGTCTAATGGATGCAAACTCGGGATGATATCGATTTAACTTAGAAAAATTGGTTGGTATGCATAGGCAGATGAGGTATTGATCTAACTTTAGACAGTAGGTTGAATTAAGGTTGAGTAGGCAGAAGAAATCGAGGAGAAAATGTAAAGGTCTGCTATGGACATCCTGTCTTCCAACATCCTAAGGAGGCAAAGCTTAGAATGAAAGATCCTCTTGGATCCAAAACTTCTGGAAACTGAAAACATTATAACAACATTGCAATCAAACATACATCACAATATAGTAACAACACTCGACTGGATCCTCCATGCCTGAGTCTTTTAGTATAAAAAACAATAGAGATGAAAAGAAATCTGATTTTCATTAAACAATAAGTCTCAAATGGAAACATATAACCAAATAATGAGAGGCTTCATTAAAAATTTACAATCAGGAGCTTAGCTCTACCATCAACACTAAAAAAAATGGAAAAAATGCCTACATATACTCTACACTGGCTCTGACTGCCTGAGGCAATCTAGTCATTCTTTCAAATCTTTGCATTGATGAGCTTCTCTATCAGGTTGCAGATGCAGACGTTGATCCAACTACCCATGTAATATTCTATCGAACGCAATCCCTGTAAGACTGGACCGACAATATTCTTCCATGATTTGTCCCTCTATGGCCTTCTATTTATGGAAAGAGATGATGTCTCACCCACCTTCCTCACTTTCATTAACTATTTCATCGGGATTTGAGTGGGCAGAGTCAACGCCTACGCTTGGAATTTGTGGCGGCCTTTCCTTCATCATTTGGGCTTTGTTGGATGCTTACAGGGAGGACATGCAAGTGGATGAAGGTGGAGCTGACAAGGACTTGACTAGGCGATGGGCGGTCATGTGGAAAAACGCATTGGTAGAACAATGATTGGGAAAAAAATGATGACAAACTAAGATGTAAAGGTGCAAAGATGATGTGGCATGAGAAGGTGACATAGAGGAAGATGGGAGGCTACAGTAATAGGTGTAGTGGGGACAAAAACTACACAGGTGGAAGAGACACGGGATACATGTGTCATGAAGTGAGTGGGGGGAGGTAGAGAGGGGATGTGACATGAGGTGAGAGTGGGATACACATGGCAGGTGGTGATAAGTGGCACATGAAAGAGGGCATGTGATGGGTGGAGAGATGAGTGAGTGGAGGACATGTGTTGGCAGGAAATGAGGGCGGTAAGTGGTCTACTCGGAGGTGGGGTGGTAAGAGGTTTTGAGCAGGGGGGGCAGGGGGTCCAAGTTAACGAGGAAGCAACACGATAGTGGGGGGCCCACGCTAAAAAAACACCAACTCGGACCCCCCCTCCCCCCCCTCGTTAAAGGTAGAATTTATTTTTTGGGGGGGTCCGATATGGATCCTACACCATATATCTAAGCACACAGATCTCAGCTGCCCAGATCTATGCGCCCCTTAGCACAACGCGCTCGGGCACAAAACTTAGGATAAACTATAAAAGTGGTTTTTTGGCCCCCTATTTGTCATTTTTTCTCCATGGGGCTATTTTCTACAGAAAAACCCCCTCCATACAAACATATGTGGCAACACACATTTTTAAACAATGCATCTTTGATGTTGTCCATTTGCTTGAAGAATTATCTAAAGATCTTGCCAAATCCATAGAGTGAGAATGAAGATCATTACCATAGAATTCTTTGTCTTGGTGAATGGGAGATAGTTATTTTTATCATTGTTTACTTTATGTCACTTCACCACCTCTTGGCCTCTCCTAACTATTTGTCCTCATAGAGACCAACATAAGACTCAAAGAAACAAATACACATTCACCAGAATCAAGGTAACTTGCAAACGGTCTCTTTATAAGGTTGCTTGTATTTATCTTGTAAACGAGTGAATTTTCGATAGAAGTCTATACCCCTCATTCGTTGAGTCTGCATTTTAAATTATGATTGTGAAAGGTTGGATTTTCAAGAAACCCTTGATTTCTATTTATGTCTTTAAAATGGCTCGAGTGGACAAAATGTTAGATTTATTGAACACTCTAATCCTCTCTTATGTGGAAAATGCAATCACCATTGAAAAACCACTTTGCATTCTATTGTGACATGCTCGCAAGTTTCAAAATCCAAAGAAACATTGTTGCAAACTCAGACTCGTCTTCTTCACGAGGCACTTGAATGACAGAATATACAAAAACATTATGAACTAGTTCTTGTTCAAAACCCTATTTTCAAATATGATGAAGATTATGTTTCCTATTTAGACCAATGAACAATGCAACAACAACTCAATGAGCCAATTCCAGATTCAAGTACATATAAATATCAACTTCCCCTTTCCATGAAAATAATTATACCTTGGTGTTGTGTTGGTTTTGTCACATGCATGAGAAAAAACACAACACTTACTTTCCTAGTTAAGTCATCTAAACAATACAAAGGTTTGTGAGTTGATTAGATAACTAAATACACATGAAACAAAGAAATAAAACTAAAAACAAATAGAAATAAATGTTAGAGAATCTTGCAAGAACTAGAACCATGAAAAACAAAAAAATGACCATCATATAGCTACCAATGGATCAATATATTGATAGGCTAACACCATAGAGAAAGGTAGGGACTTATGAATCCCCTCTTCCTCCTTGGGAGGGATTTTGAGTCCCCTAATAGAGAGCTCTTCTCTTCATGCAATGGAAAGTGACAATAGGGAAGAAATAAAATGCCAATCCTCTCAAGAGGTGAGTGGAATGTCCCTTACTATAGTGCTTAAATGATTCCAAGAGAAAAGAGGATTCTCCAAGAAGAATTCTTCCAGCATAAAAATACCTTGAAGTTCTTATTTTTCTAGCACACCCATGGCACATATTTATAGTTTCCATCCATGGAAATATACAACTGGTTCATAGTGTGAACAAGGAGCCTTTTAGGGCACTTCCTAGCCCTTGACAAGCCTCCAATCTAGATTTCACTCAGATCTGAGTGTCAAATCGTGTTGGGGGTCGGACTAGAAGTGGTTGAGATGCCAACAAGGTTCATAAATGTGTTGTTCATGAGAAGTGCACGAATTTTCTTGTAGACAATCGCTCATCTTGGGTACAATGTGGGATTAGGGCTCTGTTATCCTACACATTATGTGCACTATGTATGTGCTTCCTTTGGTGAATTTGCACACTTTAATTTTTGAACCAAGTGTATATTTTTGTGTCTTTTTGATGCATTTTGATGTTGTAGGTGTACTAATTTCTTCTGGAATTGATGTCTTTCTTCAACCATTGTGTGCAATGATGCAGGCTATTTTTCAGTGATAACATATGCCCCCTGATGTGTGAGGTTAGGAGAATATGTATAGCCGAAATACATCAATGTTTCTTTTTCTGAGAGTGCCATTGTAAGGAAGAGTGAAGAGAGGAACTGCAAGAGAGATCCATCAGAGGGATAGGGAGAACTGTGGGAACCAAACCTTTCTCTAGGAAGGAAAAAAAATATGTATACAAATGAGGTGGGCATGCCCCATGCTTGTGTCATGAAACCAAAATGAGGGAATGTAAATGAAGATGTATGATGATGTAGATAGCTGCAGTGCCCTTGGGGGTGGTTGATAACAACAGATGATTGTTCTGACTGGTGAACTAGATTTGAAGTGAGTAATGGATGACTGTAAGAAGTGTGGATGACTCATAGGCATTAATGGAATGCCAACTTCAGAGGTCTTCAGATGGTATGAAACAACTACAATGGTTGTATAGTAAGACCCACCTTAACATGAGAGTTTGCTGAAGTTGAATTTTATGGGGGTCAATGAAATTAGAAAGCGATGATGACTCTCCCTGTTTTGTCCGAGACTCCTCATTGAAAAGGTAATGAGATTCAAGATACTATCGCCCTTCTAGAAACTATGTTGATGTTGGCAGGAAGGGAGGCGCGATGTCAAGAAGAAAAGGGATTCTTGAAATCCACTGAGTAATGGGTGAGATTAGGTATTGATGGGTAACATGGACAAATTCAAGACACTATGGGACTCAAGACTTCCCTTGGTTGGGGTGTTGAGGGATTATTGGCAGCAACCGTAAAACTAGATCTAGTGCCAGGGGGACAATTAGATATGGGGTTAAACTATGTCGGAGGCTAACAAAGTGGGAAAACTCAAAGATCATGGGTACATGGATTTGGGATACTCAGGGTTTGTTAATGATGTCGATATGAAAAAAGGGTGGATGCACGAACCAAGGAAGACATGGGTTTCTTTTCCAAGTAATAGAAGGCCATCGAGGATTACGACTAAAAAATATATGTATATGTTGGAAACAAGGGATTTATACAATTACCAAAGAAATAAAGAATAATTTGGGTTGAGTATACAAATACAGAAATAGGTGCCCTAGTGAAAGATGGCTTGGCCTATTTAGATCACAAGTTTGTGAAAGAGAACTGGTGGAGGGTGGGGGCCCCATGGGTGGGTTTTTGTATTAGGTAGGTGGATGGAGGACAATCTATAGATGGGAAAATTGATGGTGGATGAGATGGAGGGATAATGAAACTACATGGGTGTAGTCAATGGAACCAAGTGTAAGATGATATGACCTAGGAGTCCATTGGTAAGGTTAGCAATATGATGAGAAGAAGTATGGGGTTAATTTTCAAAAGTGAAAAATACTATTGGGACTCCCAATCCTAGGGGGGTGAAATTAGCATGAGTGTCAAGTTTCGAAGGGGAACTATGAATGGAAAAACTCATGTGGGGGAGAGTGCTATCGGTTGACAGTACCAAAATGTGGTAGAGGTAAAGATACCCCAGAGCCAAATGTAGAGACCCTAAAGGTAAATGTCAGAGGGTGTTACTGGGGTATGCAATTTTTTACAGAGGGAGTAATTCCATGTCAGTGTCGTAGATATACATAAAGGGGTTGTAAGCTTGTTGAACAAGTACCTACACACATAAAAAAACAAATACCTGACGTGAAAAATATCTGATGATAAAGAACATATAATATCTATTCGATAAAAATGAAAGTGAGCATGCGTACCTAAACGTTGCGTGATAAAAAATCTCCTCCAAGGAAAATTGCAGATGATAACCCGGGGAATGTGAATGTGTAGATGGTTGGATCAGGATCTTGTAGCTGAGAACGGATCGGAAAATAGAGGCTCTGGGCTCCTGTAACAAAAGGTGTAAGTTGGGAAAACAGGCCTATATATGGATGGTGGGTCCACAATGCCACCTCATTTTTACCTAACACTATTGTTGATCTAGATAGAGAACTTGAGGTGATGTCGATATTACGGAAGCGTGAGGCTACCGATCTAGGAGTTGCGAGAGACAGGTTAGTGACACTATCATCCTGTATTTTTGTAATTTGATAGATGTTAGGTAGGGGCTATACAGAGGGTCATACAAGGGTTTTTATGGGTAGGGTCTTACTAGTGCACAGGAAAAGGGGGAACACCCGCGCATGTGTGCACAGGTAGAACTCTGTTTCCTGCAAATTATGTGTGAGTTTTTTCAAAACAATCACAAATTTTGAATGTGTGGTTGTGTTGGGAAACCTCGCGCATAATATGTGGCTGTGTAGGCAACAGTTGCACACATGTGTGTGTGGGTTGGATAGACAGGATCAAATTGGATGTGCACCTATCAGAGTGACAGTTGCGCACCTGTAGAGACCTAGTTTAATTAGCCTATTAAATCTCATAAATTTTAACAGATAAGATTACTTCTACGCAGAAACAATAAGTAATTTCTTTCATTCAACATATAAGCAACATAAATTAATTTATGAACAACAATCTAATGAATTACATAACAGAATATAGATACCTCTGGTTGATTCTATTTTCCCAATATCCGACTATCCTCTCTGTTGCTTTGCCCAGCCTGCTGCTTTGATCAATCCCTGCCCAAACCAACTAACCACCCAACCAGCTAGGAGTAGCCTGTCTGGCTCCCTAGCTCTAGGATACCGTAAGGAATCCTGGCTCCCAAGCCCAAAACTCCCAGCAACCTGGTGCCCTCTGCAATGGTTCACCAAAACTCCAAAACCAAACTCCCCAAAACCAGAAAATATCCAACAAAAATATAGACCTCCTCCCCAATAATGCTCCTTTCCCAAATTTTCATAATAATCCTCTATCGTAGGACTCTTCCCTGTCATATCTCCCCCCATTCACCGACTCCCTATCCTCCATTAATTACCTTATCCTCATCTTTATTACCTTATCCCATTCCTTTATTACCTTATCCTTCCATCCCATGCTTCATTCCCCCCCTGCATACGTAAAGTCTTATAAAAATAATTTAAAATTTATTAATCTCTTAATTCATTACCCTAACATTTAATAAGTTAATTAATTAATCAACAGATATAAACAATTAATTAATAAATAAATAAACAAATAATATTATTAATAAATAATCATTGTTTAACTAAAATATATTAGGACAGTTAATTAAATAATTAACTATTCTTGATA
Source organism: Picea engelmannii (assembly GCA_009831015.1). Lineage (NCBI taxonomy): Eukaryota > Viridiplantae > Streptophyta > Pinopsida > Pinales > Pinaceae > Picea > Picea engelmannii. The sequence continues at coordinate 137,126 of ML795037.1, read as the reverse complement.
AACCCTATGCAACTATTTAACTAGGGTTGTTACATACACACACCCTTCAGGAAACTTCATCCCGAAGTTAAGGTATTTTATGATACAAGGGAAAAGAAACATGGTTCACACATTCATAACAAATAACCGTCATTATTAGTAAGTAAGCCAAGAAACTCATTCATACTAGTGTACATGTACAAGAAATGCATGTGTAGCTAGT
>ML795037.1:116577-136874 GCA_009831015.1 Picea engelmannii | reverse complement strand
GTCTCGTGCATGTACTAATAATCAATAACTATCACCCTTATAGTAATTTATGTATGCATCCAATCCAATCAACAAGACTATTCTTTTATAAAAGACAATAAACCAATCAAATGTTTGCGAAATCCTTTAATTACAATTATCTATTTCAACAATTTTATTTAGACAACTGTGGTTTAGTTATGTAATTACGAATATTCATATATACACATTTTCTTTTTAGAAGGGAAAAACAATAAATTCCACCATCAGACAAATCTCCATACTTTCTCCACTATTTCTACTCATCCTTCCTCCCTAACTTACTTCCATCTTCATTCCTATCCTTCCTCTGTTGGACTATGTTGGAGCGTCAACTATATTGACCTAACTCCAAATAGAACCCGTAAGAGGAAGTGTCACTATCTCGACCAAGCTTCCCCAGCAGGCAACTGACAGTCATCATCACATGTCTAGGGGAGTGTGAGCTAACACCGTCCTCCCATGACTTCAGGTTTCAGACGATACATGGTGGGAAATGCCTCCACCCCTCCTAATCATAACTAGGGTCCAGACCCTACAATGGAATATACAGTGGCACCGTGTTGCTGGGAGTTTTGTCATCGTTTATTCGGTTTTGGGTAGTCTCATCACCTGAAATCCTTCACTAGTCCACATATCATATCAATGCATTGGGTAGTCTCATCACCTGAAATCCTTCACTAGTCTCAGCTAGTGGTCATGACATCCACTTTCATCATCATTATCCCTTGGCTATTTCATAGCCCATAACCTGTAGATTAGTCTATAACACAAACTCATACATTTCTATGCATTATCATCATGTAATTGCATACAATCATCATTTCAATTTGGTATCCATGTACCAAAAACTTAACATCAAAGTTTTCAAGTTAGAAATAGATCTCATAATATCCCATAATTCAATTTCGACACCCATTCATAAAATTATCATTTCCCAAATAGATTGCATCATATCCTATCATCATTCAAATAGCATTTAAATCTTCATAGGATTCTCATTCACACAATATGTCGCATCATATCCATAATCATCAATAACACTTAAACATTCATAAAATTTACATTCACATAGTAGATCGCATTATATCCATCATCATCAATAACATTTAAACATTCATAAAATGTACATTCTGACAATATATCGCATCATATCCATCATTATTCAAATACATATAACATTCATAAAGGTTCATACATCTTAAAAGTTTAAGTGTATCATTTAATAGTTTCACTGTGAATAGAAAATAAAATATGTAGGCCTCAGGTAATCCTAGCTGTCTAAGTCAAAAGGTGGTGTTACATACACCCAACCTTAGAGAGACATATTCTTGAGGTGGTCAAAAAAAGTGAGGGATAGTTTCATCATAATGTCTCGGCATCTTCCCAAGTAGCAAATCCTGGACTATACTTGTCCCATTGGACCTTAACTTGGTCTACCAGACGTTTCTTGAGCTATCGGACTCTATGGTCCAATATGCATAACGGTTCTACCGTGAGAGTTCCCACGTCCGATACCTACAATTCCTTCCAATTTAGTTTATGTGATTCATCATCAACATAATGACGTAAAACAGATACATGAATAACATTATGATTTTTATGCAAGTGGGGTGGAAGTACGAGACGATAGGCAACGGGTCCAATTTTCTCTTGAATTCTAAATGGTCCTATAAATTGAGGTGACAACTTTGTCCCCTTCCCAAACTGTATGGTACTCTTATTAGGCTTGATACAAATGAAAACCTGATCTCCCACTTCATAACTTTAGTCGGTCCTGTGTGCATCCACATAACCTTTCTGCCTATCCTTTGCTTCCTTTAGTCTCTACCTAATTTGAATCACCTGTTCCTCCATCTCTTGAATCAATTCTAGCCCAACTGTTACTCGGTCTTCTAATCTATCCCAACTCAATGATGTTCTGCATGGCCTTCCATATAGAGCTTCATAGGGTGGCATTCCGATGGAGCTATGAAAACTGTTATTGTAGGAAAACTCTACCAAAGGTAGGTACTTCTCCCATTGGGTTTGATTATCCACGACATACATCCTAAGCATGTCTTCCTTGACTTGATTTACTCTCTCGGTTTTCCCATCTGGAGTCCCTATATGAAATGGTCTTCTTAGGTATCCCATGCAAATGGATAACCTCACTTACAAACACACATGCCACATCAGTGACATCATAAGTGTCTCTAACCAGAATAAAATGAGCACTCTTGGTTAACTTATCCACTATCACAAGAATGACATTGTGTCTATGAGATGTGAGCGACAACACTGCAACAAAATCCATAGAGATGACTTCCCACTTGGACATAGGAACATCATGTGGTTGTAGGTGGCCTGCCAGGTGATGGTGGTCAGCTTTCACTTGTTGACACTCTAGGCATTTGGCGAAGAAATGGACTACATCGCGCTTCATGCCTACCCAGAAGAAAATATTCCTCATGTCTGCGTACATCTTCTTCACACCCGAATGCGCACAATAAAGTGCTCTATGGACTTCCTTCAGTATGATGCTTCAAATATCCCCACCTTCGGGGACATACATCCTTCCTCGATATCTTAATATCCATCCGCTTCCAGACTATATCCTTCATACTTTGGATCTAACTGCCTCCCACTCTGGAGGTTTGAAGTAACCTTTAAATACCAACTATCTTCTTGGAGTTGTGTCAACACACATGGTCTCCTACTCAAGGCATCTGCGACCACATTTTCCTTTCCCTTGATGTATGAAATACCAAAATCGTACTCACTCATAAACTCACTCCATCACCTTTGCCTGGAATTCAGATCCCTTTGAGTGAAGAGATGTTTTAAACGTTGATGGTCCATTTTGAGCTCAAAGTTTTTCCCCACAAGATAGTGACTCCAAAGTTTCAGAGCTATTATTACAGCTGCCAACTCTAAATCATGAGTAGCATAAATCTCTTCGTGTTTCTTCAACTTCCTTGACTCATAAGATATCACTCCTCCATCCTGCATTAGCAAGGTCCCCAACCCTTGCTTCGAGGCATTCATGCAGGTTGTGAAGTCCTTTTCCATATTCGACACTCGTAGAATCGGTGCACTAATTATTAACCTCTTAAGCCCAATGAATGCACTATCACATTCTTCTGTCCATTCATACCTGACCCCCTTGCGCTACAAAGTGGTGATGGGTTTCACTATTTTTGAGAATCCTTCCACAAATCTCCAATAATAACCTGCTAGCCCCATGAAGCTTCTCACCTCATGGGCATTTTTCAGCACTGGCCACTCCATAATGGCCTTTACCTTTTCTGGGTGCACAGAGATTCCTTCACCGGAAATGATATGACCTAAATAGTGGATCTCTTTCTGAAAGAAGGAACACTTCGACAAATTCCCATGTAATTTGTTCTCTCTAAGATAGGACAACACCACTCGTAAGTGTTCCTCATGTTCTCTTTCGTTCTTGGAATAGATGAGGATGTCATCTAGAAAGACTTGTACAAAACGGTCTAAGTACTTCCGGAATATGTCGTTCATGAGGCTCATGAATACTGCTGGCTCATTGGTCAATCCGAAAGGTACTACGACAAACTCGTAATGTCCAAACTGAGTTCGAAAGACAATTTTAGGAATATCGCCTTCCTTAATCCTTAACTGGTGATACCCTGATCGCAAATCAATCTTTGAGAATACCGCTGCTCCTTTCATCTCATTGAAGAGGTCATCTATTCGTCGCATTGGGTACCTATTTTTCACTATAGCAGGGTTCAAGTCGCTGTAGTCTATACACAGTCATAAGGATCCATCCTTCTTATTTACAAAAATTACTGGTGCACCCCAAGGTGAGATGCTCGACCTTATTATCCCTAAGTCTAGTAACTCTTTCAACTGCATTTGCAACTCACAAAGTTCTGGCACTGTCATCCGATACGGAGCCTTGGAAATTGGTTCTGCACTAGGTTTTAGCTCAATAGTAAAATCAAGCTCCCTCTTAGGAGGTAACCCTAGTAACTCATTTGGAAAAACATCCTTAAATTCTAACAATACCGGGTATTGATCTAATGAGGGTCCCTTCCTTAAATTCAATGCTTCCACTACATATAGTCGACACCCTTGCCTCAAGCATTGCTTAACCTTCATAGTTGAGGTAAAGCGTAATGACACCCTTCTCCATACACCCTCGATCTCCACTGGCCTTCCTTCGTCGTCTATACAGAGCACCCTTTTTGCAAAACAATCTACCAAAGCTCGATGAGATTCTAACCAATCCATTCCAATGATTAGGTCATATGCCCTGAGATCAGTGACGTATAACTTCAAACAAGTTGTACACACTCCTAGGTCTACTATACAATTATCGACGCTAGGTCCTACCGCTTTTTTTTCCCTTGAATCCATCTCGACTTGTTTAAAGTCATCGTTCTTGTAGGCTACCAACCTACTCTTTTCTAATGCAGATGGTGAAATGAAGCTATCTGTAGCACCGGAATCAAATAAAATCTTAACATTGATATGATTTAGCGTACCTCATGACTCCACCATCGTGGATTGATGTTCGGTCTGGCGATTATTAACCGCTTCGTAAATCTGGTGGCTGCTACTTGCTCTTCCCATCGGGGCCTTTCCTTCTCTATGCACAAATCCTGATTGTAACTCTGGGCAGTCACATTAGTAATGGGGTCCTCTACATCCCCAATAGGTAACATGAGATTGAACATGCACATTGTTCTGTGACTGTCTCTAAAACGAGTTCCTTCCCCTGGAACCCCTTCCCCTACTAGTTGCTCCCTGAGATGGTCGTGGACCTGCTTGCGTTGTTGGTGATGAACGAGATGCTGCACTCACTGCCATTGAAATACCTATGGCTGTTGTCCTTGGTGCGAATCTGTTACCATATGGAGGTGGCCTTGAGCCCCCTCCCCTGGGAAATTTCCTAGGGGTCTTCCCTACGAATCTAGGACGATGTGGAAAGGAAGGTCTCGTACCTCCAACTAAGTTCATGTGTTCCTCCGCATAACATGCATTTTCCATAGCTTCCGCTACTAAATACGATTTCCACACCTGCACCATAGCCCTTATCTTAGGGTTTAGCCCATAGATGAAGCATTCTTCCTGTCGTTGGTCATTATCCATCTATGAAACATACTTGACCAATTCCATAAACCTAATCTCGTATTCTTCTATGGTACTGTTTCCCTGTACTAAGGCATGAAACGCTCCTACCTATTGTTCCTCATAGTAAGCTGGAAGATATTTCCTTCGGAACCTCTCCTCAAAAATTTCCCAAGATACTATGTCCGGGGTAAGATGCATTTGTCTTTCCAAGTTGCCCCACTAGTTCAAGACACTGTCTCTCAACTAAAAAATCGCTATCTTCGCCTTTGATGTGGACGCATAGTCCCTTAAGGCAAAACACCTTGTCATGCCTTCCAACCATGCTTCCACGCGTTCACTGGCACGACCCTCGGCAAACTCTGGAAGTTTGAGATTTTGTAGTTCTCTAGTGATGTCTTCGGGTGGAGGTCCTCCCCCTGAATCCATCGATGCTTCTAGATTACCCATTCTGGATGGTGGGGGTTCCACTTCGATCCCTACTGGTTGTTGCCCCTTTAAAGTCTCATTTATGGCCTCCAAAGAGTGCAGTATGAGAGCTAGTTCGGGCGATGGTGGCGGCGACACTGGCGGTGTTGGCGGTGCCTGTGACGATTCTCCTCTGCCTCGATTCCCTTGAGTCCTAACCATCCTGTATGATTTAACCTGCATCAACCAAAGTTGTCAGGGTGAGTTCAAGGACGTTTCAAATTTGTGCAACTTAAACTAGAAAACAGGGTTAGGCGTAAGTTTTTATTTACTTGTCTGTAAACATACGTTACTCTCTTTAGGGGAGGTGGCTAGGTTAGGGATAAAGAATCTAAGCTTGATTTCTTTACCTAAGAAAACTATTGACTCCTTCACGTAGTAGCTATGCTAGCACTGTACCCCACTCGCTAATTCCTCTAACTTACCCTCCTAGTGCGCATGAAGCCCCCTCCCGCTTATCTTGTTCTAAGTCCTTATACTTTGCGTTTACAACTAATTAAGGTGACTTCCAACCTAATGTTGATGAAATGAGTCTAAGGCTATCCTTCGATGCTTGACTCGTGGGATTTCCTTGGCGCGTTTTACATATGTGTTGAATTGTGTGTCTCGGTGGCTGCAGGTGCGAGTCTTGAGGATTGTAGAGTGGTTTTTGAGCATTGGAGATTAGCTCTTGTGCGCTGTGGTTATGTATTGTTTCTGGACTTATGGTCAGAATATTTAGTGAGCCTGAGGTGATGCACTGAAGCTTGGTGCTCGGCTTTGACTGGTAGAATGGAATGGAGGGACTTGGCGCTTGGCTCGGTGGTTGAGGGCTCGGAACTCAGTGTTTGGTTAACATGGATAATTGGAGATTATAATTCGGGATAGTATTTTATGACTATTAATTTATTTATGTATAAGAATTTATTTTATAACGACTCATGTGTGGCTCGTTGGTGTTTGGTTGTTTTCCAAAGCTTGGACTATGGTGAGTAGTCATGGGTTCAAAACCCATCTGCTCCAACAAAATTTTAATCTAACCCAATTTTAATCTAATCCCTAAAATCATTAATTAACTTTAATGTAGATTAACTTTACACTAAATAAAACAATTAATTTAATTAATTTTTTTTAAAGATAATTAATTAACTTTAAAATTATTTTTACACTAAATTAAAGATAGTTAATTACAAAAATTAATTAAATTAGTTGAATTAATTACTTATTTTTAAAACAGTTAACTATACTTTACAATAAAATAAAAAAGTTTTAAACGAACACACACAAAAAAAAATAATAAAAAAAAAATATATATAAAAATTTTAATAATAAAAAAAATCAAAATAATTTAAAAACAAGTGCGGGCACGCATGGATTCCACGTGCCCGCCTTGCTTCCTCTAGCGCCCCCCTATATAAACCCTAACCTTTATCACTGTAACCCTAATTCCTCTTTTCCCCAATGTTTATTCCTGCGAGGTTTATGGTTACGCGGTCGGCCGCCATGGCCTTCTCTCATGACTTCTCCTCCTTGTTTGTTAGGTGTTTGGTTTCTGGAATTGGTTGTTGGCTTGTATATTGTGGCTTTGGTAACTAACATGTGTTTTGTGTTGCAGGATGGTACTAGGACAGAGCGAAAGAAATGACAATGGTTGAGAAATCAGACCATGCAATTAGTAGAGCATAAATGAATGTGCATTTCTGTCCTTAGGGATTTGATTTTTATGATGCCAGAAAGAGATACGGGTTCATTAGGCTTAAATCTATCTTTATTTTGTTCATTGGGCAGGATTTTAAGTCCATAAATTCCTTGTTCCTCGCCATAAGCCTTTTTCCGTTTCAAATAAATCTCTTTGGAGAATATGTAAGCCATTTGTCCATGGTAACTTTAGGTCGGCTATGAAAACTAGCAATATTAGGCAATTTTGCGACTTAACTGACAAAAAGTTGTTGCTAGTTAAAACTTTGTGATTAAGATCCTTTTCTGTTGTGAAGATTGTGAGTCTAACGATGGTAGATTTAAACTTATGTATCTTTAATTCCTCTAGCAGGGTTTAAGTAGTTAATCTCTATTTTTAATGCAAAAATCGTTTTCCTGTTGGGAACAATTCTCTCATGAGGTTAAGCTAATTTTCTTAATAGAACATTATGCTAGTAATGTGATAGTGTGTACGTGTAGAAACTGTTAATATGGCTGCTAAGATCAAGTGTTTTTAGTTGTTTTTTGTTTTGAATGTGCTTACCAGATTAGGCTTACCGGTTAGGAGAGAGGGACGAGAGGCATTCTAAAGTTTTGAAGCAAGAAACAGGAGTCATCTTCAAAAAGCCTCCGTGTTGTCTTTGTATTCATTGACTTCGATAATGAATAAACCCTTTGCATGGAAGTGCAAATCGATAAAACCTCTAATTAACCATGCTGAAGATATCCGTTCCTGAGAATAAATTATTTTGGCAAAACACCAATGAATCGACAAATTAGGGCATGACTAGACATGTAATGGGTTTCATAGCTAATAGCTTCCGTTGGAATTTATTTTATTTTATCTGGGGATTGTTAAAGTCTTAGAACTACAGTGATTAAAATGATAACTCCCCTCTGCTAGTTGCGATAACTCTAGTGCTCCCTTGTCTTCAAAATGATAGATTTGTATGAAGGTTGGGAGGGACCCTCCCCTCTCCTAAATCTAGGACCATCAAAGATAGTTTTCAAGTTATAGAGAGTGAACAATCTTCGTTCCTGTAACCAATCACCCTTTGTATGCATGTAACACCAACAACACACACATACAAAGTGACATAGCCTTGCTAATATGACTATCTTACTCCTTTAACACACTCCAAATCTCTTGAAACCTAAGTTAGATAATATGACTGTATTACTCTGATATTTGCCCAATTCTCTTATAACCGGATCAATTTGTTCAAAACTCTTGAAACCTTATTAAATACTGAAGAATTATCAAAGTAGTGAGAAATAAAACATTGTTTTTCTATTATCTATAATCAAGTCACACCTGTTTCAACCTTTTGGAAAGGAAGAAAACAAGATATAGCTTCTCATACATAAAGTGGCATGACTAAAGTCAATGTTCTTCTTCCAATTTGATAGTCATCATCTAGACTTATACCCTTCAACACCATTGCAGTAAGCAGAGATTAATTTTTAAAGCACATCGTATTTATCTTCGAAATAGTGTCCCACAGAATTATCTTTTAATGAAATGCAAGTATATTTTTGTTAGTCATCCTCTAGACTTATACCCTTGAACATCATTGCAGTAAGTAGAGATTAATTTTTAAAGCACATCGTATTTATCTTTGAAATAGTGTCCCATAGAATTAGCTTTTAATGAAATGCAAGTGTATTTTTGTTAGTCATCATCTAGACTTATACCCTTCAACACCATTGCAGTAAGTAGAGATTAATTCTTAAAGCACATCGTATTTATCTTCGAAATAGTGTCCCACAGAATTAGCTTTTACTGAATTGAAAGTATATTTTTGTTGTTTATGATTCTGTAACAGATAGGAAAAATAACATTCCTATTGGTTTGTAAAAATGAAAAATGAAAAATATATATCAATAGAAACTGTAACAACCCAAATTGGATTGGAGATGAAGACCATGCTGGCACAAAGACAAAATCTTATTATTGTGAGTGGTCAAGCCCAGGTTTTAGTTTTGAAACCGGGCTCTGATACCATATGTAGAGACCTAGTTTAATTAGCCTATTAAATCTCATAAATTTTAACAGATAAGATTACTTCTATGCAGAAACAATAAGTAATTTCTTTCATTCAGCATATAAGAAACATAAATTAATTTATGAACAACAATCTAATGAACTACATAATAGAATATAGATACCTATGGTTGATGCTATTATCCCAATATCCGACTGTCCTCTCTGTTTCTTTGCCCAACTTACTGCTTTGACCAATCCCTGCCCAAACCGACTAACCACCCAGCTAGCTAGGAGCATCCTATCTGACTCCCTAGCTCCAGGATACCATAAGGAATCTTGGCCCCCGAGCCCAAAACTCCCAGCAACCCGGTGTCCCCTGCAATGGTTCACCAAAACTCCAAAACCAAACTCCCCAAAACCAGAAAATATCCAACAAAAATATAGACCTCCTCCCCAATAATGCTTCTTCCCCAAATTTTCATAATAATCCTGTCCCGTAGGAATCTTCCCTGTCATCTCTCCCCCCATTCACTAACTCCCTATCCTCCATTAATTACCTTATCCTCCCCTTTATTACCTTATCCCATTCCTTTATTACCTTATCTGATTCCTTTATTACCTTATCCCTCCATCCCGTGCTTCATTCCCCCCCTGCATACGTAAAGTCCTATAAAAATAATTTAAAATTTATTAAGATCTTAATTCATTACCCTAACCTTTAATAAGTTAATTAATTAATTAATTAATTAATCAACATATATAAACAATAAATAAATAAATTAATTAATAATTAATATTATTAATAAATAATCATTGTTTAACTAAAATATATTAGGACATTTAATTAAATAATTAACTATTCTTGATAAACCCTATGCAACTATTTAACTAGGGTTGTTACAGCACCCATGCACGACTATGGGTGAGACAGTTGCACATGAGTGTCTAGCTGTAAGAAGAACAATTGTACATAAATGCACAATTGTATGGGGGAAAGTCGCGCACTATGGGCAGGCTCAGGGGTGTATGATTTTTTGATATTTATGATTTTTGATGGATGATGTGGCTTATCAGTTGTTTCTGGGTGAATACAGGTAATCAACAGAGGCTTTAGTATGATGCCAACCCACTGGAAAGAGAGGGACTGGGATTGATTGAGAGAGGATGTGAGGGAGAAGCCTGGGGTACACAGACACTTGGCATCCTACGGGTTGCTCACATTTTTTGACTATCCTCTAATATGGTCGCATGATTTTCCACTCTAGTTTTTTATTCAGATGTGGAGCATTGATCTATAGTGCTTTGTGGTGTGGGGGGAGTACTTGATGTTCTTTGTAGAAGAGCACTTGTAATTTTTGACAGGACTCCCATTCTGTGGGAGTGAAATGGTCATAGATCCCCATCTTCTAGGGGAGGACAGGGTGGAGACCATGGAGGCACGACATTATTCTGGGCCAAACCCTATGTTGGGTTTGGTCATCCAGATTGAGGCCATAGATGACTTGTTGACTGAGTGCATCAGTACCATGGTGGGGAGTATCTATGTATCCTTGGGAACTCAACGGATCACAGGTGGTCAGCTAAGGGTGGTTGAGGAGGTCTTAGATGAAGACATCTTTGCATGGGATGTTTTGATGCATACCTAGATGATGCCGTAGTTGAACCGGTGTCAGTGTGCCGACTCTAATGATTTTTCATTCGGGTCATTTTTAGTAGCCTAGTTTTTGGAGAGGGTGCCTCTATTGCACCCACAAATTCTATTAGAGTCAACATTGCAATAGGAGCCACAATTGATGTGATGGCCACATGTTTTGGTGTGGCATAGATGAGGGGAGAGTGGACACTACTTCATGATCATGATTTCTCGAGTGTGGCGTCATATAACATAGGTGATTCTTTGATATAGATACATTGGTATGAATTACAGACAAGACCTTGACATGGTACTACTTATTGGGGAGGACTAGGACCAAAGAGGTATGTGTTGTATCTGTTTGTTTTGATTTTGGTAGATTACATTTATTAGACATGTATATGGATGTTGACACTATATCTATGTTGTTTTGCAGATATTGGACCCCAGGGGCGAGAGGTAGAGGTCGTCCGGGAGCTGACTCGATGAGAATTGGCTCTAAAGGATCCCATAGAGCTGAGGGTTGGGAAGAGGTTCCCACGATATGATGTCGATGTAGGACCATCCAGAGAGCCATAGGGAGACGATGAGGCCATGCTAGAGGATCTACGACAATGGTTTGAGTGGTTCCTTCAGGGGTTTTCAGAAGGTGTATGGGCCCATATCTAGGATGAGGGGGTCTTGGATCAGTGTGTGGGGGTACCAACGGAGTGGCGGGTGTTGATTCACATGGAAGCGGTGGCAGGGGAAGCTATGACTGGTTGGCTGCCTCTTGGAGCTAGAGGGCCCCTAGCTGGTGGGGCACCTCTGGCTGACAAAGGACTTGGGGAGGGGGGGAAGATTCAGGGGCACCTTGAGTGTCGAGTTGGGATGTATGAGTGTGGGAGCCTAATTTTGTATAGGTTAGTTGATACCCAATTTTTTGTACTCATAGGAATGATGGGACTCATGAGCCTATGGGCAGTTGTATATATATTTTTTGTAAAAAATTTATGACCTTGATGATATATATGATAGATACATTGATCATTCGTGTATCTATGTTTTGTTTTTATGATGTATGATGTCTATTGATATTTGTTTGACAAATGTATGATGTTGTGAATATGATGTTTTTCAATGTGATAAATGCCAATCTAATACTAGGTTAACCATGTGATCTGCTACTTGATTGAGTTTTCTTGCGATATGTGTAAATGTGATGGAATCAAAGTTGTGAGATAGGAGTCTAACTTGTAGGTATTTGCAGAAGAGTCAAGGATTGTGAATATGATACACATTGTTGAGATGTAGGATGACAAGCTAGGAATCTAATAGAACACTTAGGTGACGAATGTGGTAGTGAATGGCCTCAGCAAAGAGACCAAAGAAGATGTCATATTCATCTTGTTTATTGATGGTCGAGCCTAAGCATATGTCACTAGAATGGAGTAGTATATGTGAGGGTATATAGAGTTCCCAAGCAACCGAAGAAAAATTATGGGTCCAATGGCTCGCACCATCAGCGTAACTAATGTGGTAGGCTAATGGAGGATGCATATGTCAATAAAATGAGTGATAGATCAGACATTAGGAGTGGTGGAAGTAAAGAAGACTAAAAACTCTACAAATGTGTTCAAAGAGAAACCTAAGGTAGGGGGGCTATACTTAGGCATAAAATTTCTTCAAGTATAACCCATTGACAAGTTCCTTGAGAGGGAATCATTCTGAAGAGGCGAATATGTAGGCACCTTTAGTGAGACAATGTTGGATGATGAAGAGGTTGTGCCATAATGAATCAAATTTCCCATGTTCGAGAGTGTCATGGGAGATATCATAGGCTAATGCGATATCATCTTCATTGAATGAGCGAAGGTTGACATGATAGTCGAAGGTGTCTTTGGACCATTTTTTAGCTTCTTCATTGTGTTGTAATGAAGATCGATGGTCTTCATCAAGTGATTCTAATGTCAGCAGGCACTGCGCCATTGGAGCAGTGCCAGGTAAGAGCTCTATGGAAGCATGTAATGTGGGGATTTTTCACTCTATAGGGAGGGTCTCTTCGATTCCATGGACAAGGTGGAATAGTGTAAAACCGATGGTCATTTTGACTATCGTGCGATAGGCCCATAAAGATAAAAACAACATATGATGCTAGTTAGTATTATGTTTGTTGACGGTGCGTTGTAGCATTGTTTTGAGGACTTTATTGACAACCTCAACATGTTCGTTGGACTGAGGGTATTATGGGGAGGAAAATTCATGGCTGAAGCCTAGTTTTGAGGAGAGTTCAAAAAATATATTGTTCATAAAATGTTTACCATGATCATAAACTAATTGTTGTGGGACTCTGAAACGGGTAATGACATGGTTGAAGAAAAAATGCCTTGTTGTGTCAGCAGTGTTGTTAAATGTGGGCATGGCTTTGGCTCATTTGGTAAAATAATCCATTTCCATGACAATGTACTTGTGTCCATTACTGGATGGAGCATGGAAAGTCATGAATTCTATGCCCCATTTACAAAAGGAGTCAAATGTGATGACTGGGTGTAGAAGAGTTGGTGGAGCTCGTGCTTTGTTTGCATAAAGTTGGGATTTATCGCATCGCTTGGCAGTGTGGATGTAGTCATGAAATAAAGTGGTCTAGAAGTATCCTTCTCGGATGATTTTTTGGGTGGTTGACATACCCGAGGGGTGACCACCGCAAGCACCACTGTGGAAATCATTTAAGGCTCAGTCAGCTTCATTGATGGTAAGACATCACCAAAGGATGGTATCGAACCCTCATTGGTAAAGAATGTCCTCGATGAGGACGTATCAGGGAGCCTGATGGTGAATGTGTCGACGATCATCGCAAGAGAGGTGAGACCCAAAATTTTGTGTACGAAGGTAAACAAGTACTTCGTCGTACCAGGGGTCATCGGAGGGAATGAAGAAGAGGTGTTCATCGAGGAAATCCTCGTTGATGGAAGAATCTTTGGCATTTGAGGGAAAATCCATAATGAGTTTGGCTAGGACCAAAGATTTCTTTATTTTGGGAGTGGATAACTCGAGATCGTATTCCTGGAGGATAACGATCCATCGAGAAAATTTGTCATGGATTTTCCATCGAGTAAGCAAGAACTACAAGGGCCTGGAAGTTTCTACGACCTTGGTAGTTTGAAGCCGAATATAATGACACAGTTTCTAGACTGCGAGGACAACTGCTAATGTGAGTTTTTTGTCATGATTATTGATCTGAGATCTTTTCATTGAAGTGACTTATAAAGAATTGTATAAAATGAGCATAAATTAAAGTGCACCATTAAAGAAGGAAAATCTCAATAATGAAGAGACATAAGAATCATATATGAACATAAAAACTTGATAACGGAGTTTGTCCCTGGTGGACTACATCTCTGGGTCCTACTCTCAAATGGGTAGGCCTTTTTATTAACTCAACAAAAGAATTTGGAAAAATACATAAGTATACCTCATTGTGGAATTACGCTGCATAAGATTTGTTTAGATCAGAAAATAGACAACACCATTGAATTCGTGGAGTCAAATTACCCAAAAATGTTTGTCTCCACACCTCAATCTGACTCTTTCACTCCTGGGCCCTTGAGAAATCTCATCTCGGTTCCTGTGCCTGCTCCATGCAATTAATTCATTAAAAAATTCCTCTAAAACTATGCCCAACAGTAACGTCATGCCCCTACTCCTTCCCCCCGTGCACTAGAGAATTTCAACATTTAAATAATAATTGTGGGTAGTATAAACAATGGGGTCGCTTGTCCAAATGGTGGTGGAAATATAGTTAAGGCATATGCATTGGGGGAGGTCCCAGGGTCGAGCTCGCAAGCCTCCCCTTTTGGCTTCTTGTTATAACTTATATATATAAATGAATGGTGGTTTTCCAACTTTTAGAGTTGGTTTAGATTTGTCTATTGGGCTGCTAGATCTGGTGGGGCTCCACCATATTTAGTGAACCCGCCCTTCTTTTATTTTTGAATTTCAGTTTTCGGGCCCTCATTGAGCATTTTCCCACTACCACATGGCAACCCATGACTGGGCCACGTGGCATCCAACCATTGGGCCATGTCAACCACCTGTACAGTCACCTGCCACATCATCCTACCACATTAGCTTCCACATCAGCCTACCACATCATCGTATGTTCTACCACGTGGTTGTACGGACTACCACATGGCACTTTTTCATTGGTCCACGGATCGATCCGAAAAATAAAAAAATGAGTGACACGTGGTAGCCTCTAGTGCTACCACGTCACCATGCTGACATCATGTTGACATTAGCATGACACATGTCACCTCCTATGTGTTCCACGTAAACTGTACATATGTTTACATCATCCGTACTAATGCTAACGTCAACAGTACAAATGATGACTCATCCCCTGCTGACTAGGCTAGGTTGACCAAATTTTGACTGTGAATATATTTCTATTCGTAACTCTGTTTGATGAGTCATTTACGCCATTGGAAATCTTGTGACACACTCTTTGCAATGATGCCATTTTCACTGAGTTTTGAGGACTTTGAATTTTTTCCCTTTCTCTAGTTTTTTGAGGCCATTCTAAGCTTCCTGAGTTGCTTCTGCGAGTTCTGAGCTATCCTTAGTCTTCTCTTGATCCTTTTTGGATCACGCCTTCCCACTGAGAGATTTTTGGACCACCAAAATCTTTCATCAATCAACATATAAGTGAGAGAAGAGTTCCCTCACCTTGTCCTTCTCAATCCACTTTGCCTTGCTTGGATGTGTGCCATTTAAACCTACTCGAAGATAATATACATCAACCCTACGTGAATTCCTCATCCTTCTATCCAGGATGATATATTCATTTAACTTATCCAAATACTCAGGAGAAAACTCATCAACTGAAGGTATTGAAACTTACTCATCCTCATCGATGATCATGGGAGGCTAAAAAAGTTTCAGGTTATATACATTTACAATTGAGTAGATATGCATATAAGGTGGAAGATCTAATCGAAAATCATTGGTACCACTTTTCTCCAAAATAGTGAAGGGTCCATAATGAATGGGATTGATTTTCTTGCCTTCACCCTTCAATATTTCCTTGCTGATGTGAAGCCATACATGGTCTCCAACCTAGAATTGATGATCAACCCTGTGTTTGTCATGCCGAGCTTTATATGTGCTTGACTTTTCTCCAACTGTTCTCTGACTGCTTAGTGTACCTTTTGGATCCTCTGGATGAACTTGTGGGCTCTATCTACATTTATTTTTTCATTTGAATCAGCATCTCTCTGATACATCAAGTCCAAAGGAACTTTAGGTAGGTACCCAAAACATGTCTCAAAAGGTGAACACTGAGTGGAGGAATGTAAGGCTCAGTTGTAAGCATCTTGTACATAGGGTATCTATTCATCCAATACTTTGGGATGCTTGTTGTAGTAGCCTCGAAGAAAAAGTACCAATGTTCAGTTAACAACCTTTGTCTATCCACCGGTCTATGTATGGAAAGCAATGCTCCTCTTCAAATTGGTGTCCATCATTCTCCACAAGCTTGTCCAAAAATCCCCAAGGAATCGAGTATCTCGATCTGAGATAATGGATGTGAGTAACTTAAATTGAACCCAAACATACTGAAAGAAGATATTAGCAGTCTTCTCAGTAGTGATCTTATTTTTACATGGCATTAAGATACACATCTTGCTAAACCTATCCACTACAACATACAAATAGTCATGACCCCTTTTTGAGATTGGTAAGCCCCCTACAAAATCCATGGAGATACTTTCCCATGGATGTGATGGAACAGGTAGTGGTGAGTATAGCCCCAGTTTGCTATTAGTGGTCTTACAAGTAGAACACATCACACACCCCTTTACATATTTAGTTACAATTGCTTTCATTTGAGGCCAGTAACAAAACCTCTGCAAATGAGCCATATTTTTTCCTACCCCAAAATTCCTAGACAAAATATAAGTGTGAGCTTCTCGTATTACATGGACTCGTTCACTTGTAGGAATACATATATTTCCAAGATGGTAGAGTAGCTTTCCCTGCAGAAAATAGTTCTCTACATGTGCACCATGGGTTAACTTCTCATATAATTATTTAAAATATTCATCAATGGCAGATTGTTCCACATAGCTATCATGAGATAAATAAGTATTCTTCAAAATAATAGAAGCATCAATAGGAGGTCTAGAAATCATATCAACTACCTTGTTACTTGTACCCTTGTTGTACTTGATTACCAAATGAAATTGTTGTAGGAAACCCATTCATCTGTAATGTCGATATTTTTGCAGTTTGGTTTGTTCTTGGAGATACTATAAGGGTTTATGATCTGTATGTATGATTGTTTCCTTCCCTAACAAGTAGTGCTTCCATTTTGTTACACTTTAAACTAATGCATACAAATCTTTATCATATGTAGGATAGTTAACAACAACTTGGTTAAAAGTTTCAGAGTGGTAACAAATAAGCTTATGATATTGCATCAATACTGCACCCATGGCGTATCTGCTGGCATCTGTCTCGATCTTGAAGGGATGTTGAATATTCAACAGTGCTAATACTGCTGTGGTACTTATCTTTTCCTTCAAAGTGTCAAAATATTTTTGTTGCTTTCCTCCCCACTGAACAATGTTCTTCACACTAGTTAAGGCATGCAAATGAGCTGCTATAAAGGAGAAGTTTTAAATGAACCTCCTCCAATAATGGACTACACCTAAGAAGGTTCATATCTCAGTTACACATTTTGGCTCAGGCCAATTTACAATTACATCAATATTGGAAGTATCAATTTTTAATTTACCTCCTCCTACAATATGAGCTAAGTACACAAGTGCAGTCTTACCAAATTCACATTTGGACAATTTTACACACAACTTTTTCCTTTGCAAAGTCTTTGTTTGGAACCAAATATCAATATAGCATAGAAAAACCTCAAAAAAAGTACTCAACGCCTTAAAAAAGAGATAATTTCATATAATAAGACTCTTTGATGGGGCAACCTCCTTTTACCCCACTTAAATGTTCAAGTACAAGATGATTCCAAATGAAAATGTCTCCTTGGTATATATAGGAGACTAAGAGGTATAATTACAACTAATGGAATAAAGCCGACATAAATAAAATAACATTACTAATGTAATATGACCCAATTAAGGGGTAATGAGCCAATATTAGGGCTTAACATGCCCCTCCCCTTAAGACAAGTGTTGTCTGCAATGCTTGAGTAACTCTGGATGCTTCTGTATAAAAGGCTCACCTTCCCAAGTGGAATCTTCAGCTGGTAGTTTCCTCCATTTAATGAGATACTATGAAATGGATCTATTCCTCAGCTAGCGAATTCTTGTGTCAGTGATGGCTTTAGGCTCCAATATGATTTTTCCTTCCTCGTCAAGTTATGGAAATATAGTTTGAACTGGGATCTTGTCGCCTATAACCTTATTTAAGCATGAAACATGGAAAACTGGGTGTACTCGTGAAGATGCAAGCAAATCCAATTTGTATTCCATAGTACCAATCTTTTGCAACACCTTATAAGGGCCATAGTACTTTGGGGATAATTTATTATCCTTCTTGGCTTTCTTGAGGGACATCTGTTTGTATGGTTGTAGTCTTAAAAATGCCCAATCCCCTACTTCAAAACTTCTTTCACTACGATGTTGATCTTCTTGTTGTTTCATGCAATTATGTGCCATGGTTAGGTTGTCCTTTAATATTTGGAGAACTTGTTGTTGATTCTCGATGTGATCTTCCACTGCTTGAACCTTAGATTTTTCTTTTAGAGAAGAAGTGATGGAAGGAGGGTGGTATCCATAAAGTGCCACAAATGGTGTCATTTTTGTTGCAGTATGAAAGGAAGTGTTATACCACCATTCTACCAAGGGTAACCATTTGAACCATTGTGTTTGTTTATCAGAGACAAAGCAACAAAGGTAGCCTTCCAAAATTTGTTCATTATCTCAGTTTTTACATCAGATTGAGGATGATAGGATGAGCTATGAGCCAATTGAGTACCCAAACAAGAAAATAATTATATCCAAAAATGTCCAGTGAAGATGGGATCTTTGTCACTTACAATAATCTTTGGGATGCCATGTAGCTTTTGAACTGTCTCCATGAATGCGATGGAAATTGTAATAGATTTGAAGGGATGAGAGAGTGCACAAAAGTGTGTGTACTTGGTCAGTCTATCAACAATCACCATGATGACACTCTTTCCTTCAGACTTTGGTAATCCTGTGATGAAATCCATGGAAACCTCCTCCCAATGCTGACTTGGGATGGATAATGGTTGTAAAAGACCTGGGGTCTTAATGGTTTCCACCTTATTTTGTTGGCAAACAAAACATTCTGCCACAAACCTTTGAACATCATTTTTAACGCCATCCCCAAAAAAATCCTTCTTGACTCTATGGTAGGTTTTAAAAAATCCCGAGTGCCCTCCCATTGGAGAGGTGTGCAATTCCAATAGTACCTTTTGTTTGAGTTTGGAGATCTTACATAAATATAAGTGATCTTTGTACCATAGTGAATCATTTTTCCATGTAAATGTATTTGATGCACTAGAATCCTACTGCAACCTTTGAATGAGAGTCCACACTTTTTCGTCATTCTTCCATTCATCCCTTGCTTCTATTATCCAATCGGGTTGGATGATCAAGATAGCATAGAGAAAGTCCTCAACATCTTCATCCTTTCTTGAGAGTGCATCTGCCACAACATTTTTCTTCCCCTTTTTATAGACGATTTCAAAATCATAACCCAATATCTTGGTTACCCTTTTTTGTTGTTCTTCTGAAGATAGTCTTTGTTCCAAGAAGTATTTAAGACTATCATGATCTATTTTGACCTTGCAATGCCTACCTATTTGGTAAGGACGCCATTTCTTCAATGCATGTAGTATTTCCATCATTTCCTTCTCATAAATGGGTTTTTGTAAGTCCTTTCCCTTGAGTGGTCGACTTTCAAAAGCCAGGGGCCTTCCTTCTTGCATTAGGACAACACCAATTCCATTTCCTGAGGCATCACATTCCACAATAAAGGTTTTTGTGAAGTCTGGAGTGGTCAAGACAGGAGCTTTGCACATCACCTCGTTAAGTTGTTCAAAAGCTTTAGTTTCCTCTAGATTCCATGAAAATGCATCCTTCTTAGTTAGTGTAGTTAAAGGTGCTTCTATTCTTCAATAGTTCCGAACAAACTTGCGGTAGTAACCTGTCAAACCCAAAAATCCTCTAAGATTCTTTAATGTTTTTGGAATAGGCCAGTCCATCATGGACTTAATCTTGTTAGGGTCTACCTTGACACCTTCATCAGATACAATATGACCCAAATACTCTACCTCCTTTACTCCAAAGAAACATTTGGATGGTTTGGCATATAGTTGTTTCTCCTTTAGTAGTTGTAGCACCTTATCAACATGTCACACATGATCCTCCCAAGACTTGCTATAGATTA
>ML795037.1:74754-115212 GCA_009831015.1 Picea engelmannii | reverse complement strand
AAAGCCATCGATACCATACAAATTGATTAGGTTCTAAATATAAAGAAGCAATTTGTACCTTTTGTGTATGTGGCACATTATGTAGATCAAAGAATTGCTCCATCTGAAGTATCCATGTGATTGGGTCCTTGCCATCAAACTTCTTCATATCGATCTTAGGAACGTGGTTGGTCTTCAACCCAAAGTTGGAATTTTTCCATTCTGGATTCACCTTCCTTGTATCCTCATCATGAATTTCATGGTATGAATTTTCACTTTCAGGTGTCTTCTCCGTTACAAAATTTTTCAATATTTCCATGATCTCCTCTTTTAAACCATCCATCTTTGCCTCCAACTTAGCTTCCATCTCTTGTAGTTCATATTTTTTTACTATCTTCTTTTGTAAATCATTTATGTCCCTATGCATTTCTTCACCTTAATCAAGAGTCCAAGTATGATTTTCTGGAGGCTTATTTGGTGTATAAGTTCCCTTTTTGGGTGGCATGTTGGCCAAGTATCACTTTTGAACCTTGATTTAGAGGTGGTTCTGCTAGACAATCTTTCTTCTGTTGTATCTCCCAAGTTTCATCTCTTCTGGGTATGAAACTTTCTTTTATGTAGTTCTCTGATATCTCTTCTCTGCAATGCCATAGGTATGATCAAAATTGGATGTGCCAAGTGGAATTTACGGTAACTTCCCCACAACTTGTCGATTTTTGGCCTTTCCAGGAGATCTCACTTGTATAGCATGCCCCACATAAAGTAATTGATATAAAATTATGAAAATCATACCCAAAATACTACAGACTCTCCACGATCCAATGAAATCAGTCCCACTCAATTTGGATACTCTAGGAATAAGTTATGATTGTTTTACCTGGAACACCTTCTTGAGGCTAGTCAATAGGACTAGTCAGATACCCTATCTTACACAGGGTGTATGGACAAATTTTAGATGAACCAGAAGATGAACTTTTTAAAAAGATACCTTACTAATTTTGGTGAATATCCTCCAGATTTCAAGGTCTGAAACATTACAGAGAAGTTTTTATAGCGAAAATTCCACAATGACTCATTTCAGGATGATTCCAGAACCCTATCTTGTACAGGTTGTATCTCCGAAAGTATAAGGCCTCAGGAGATGAAATTTTAACCCAACGTACCTTGATCCGTATACTAAATATCCTCCAAGCCATTCCTTCTAAAACATTGTAGAAACAAAGTTATAGTAAAAATTCCAAGGTTTATCAAATGTAGCAGCGAAACCCCAAGACCTTGAGCTCTGATACCATATGTTAGGAACCAAATATCAATATAGCATAGAAAAACCTCAGAAAAAGTACTCAATGCCTTGAAAAAGAGATAATTTAAGATAATAATCCTCTTCAAGGGGGCAAACTCCTTTTACCCCACTTAAATTTTCAAGTACAAGATGATTCCAAATGAAAATGTCTCCTTGGTATATATAGGAGACTAGGAGGTATAATTACAACTAATGGAATAAATCCGACATAAATAAAATAACATTACTAATGTAATATGCCCTAGTTAAGGGGTAATGAGCCAATATTAGGGCTTAACAGTATCCAATACTTGCTTTACATGCCTCACATGTTTATCCTAAGTCCCACTAAAAATAAGAATGTCCTATAAATATAAAATCATAAAATCATCTAGAAAAGGCTTGAATATATCATTCATCACACGTATCAAGGTTGTCGGAGCATTACAAAGCCCAAATGGCATAACCAACCACTCAAACAATCCCTATTTAGTTTTAAATGAAGTATTCCATGCATCCTATTTTGTAACCCTGATCTGATGGTATCCACTACACGAATCCAAGTTAGTGAAATAAACAACATTCTTTAACTGATTAAGTAAATCATCTATACAAGGAAGAGGGTATCGATTTTTCACCGTGATTTTATTTAAGGCCTAGTAATCGACACACATTTTCCATGTTCCATCTTTCTTTGGCACCATCACGATTGAAGAACCACAAGGAGATGAGTTGGGCTTGATGACCCCTTGATCTAATAAGCCTTGTACCTACTTCTTAATCTATGTCATATCTACAACTGACATCATGTAAATGCTCACATTAGGAAGAGGAGAATCCTACTCAAGACATATTTCATGTTATATTTACCTCTTAGGAGGTAATCCATATGGTTCTTGGAAAATATCATCATACTTAGAAACAATATCAATTAATTCTTTCTTATGATAAGGTTCATATCCTTGGAAAGTGTTGGATGTTCTGACATCTTTCTCCCTTACAACCATGAGTACATATCTCTTATTAGTGTTTATGAGTCTCTTCATTTGTCCTACACTAACAAGTGTTGTGTTTACCCTCATACTGTGAGATCTAACAATATATTCCACTCCCCCCTTAGTAAGGTGGTTTTCTTTTTCATGACGAAAGAAGACTTATTTTCTAACATAAAGGTAAGGACTCCCCAACACTATGCCACATATATCAAGTGATCCAACATCCAAATCCACTTCATCAATCAACTTTGAAGCAATATAAACTCTAACTCTACATTGTTTTGTGACATTAAGTTTTTCTTTATCACATACCCAACCAAGAGGATAAGGCTTTGGATGTGGTTTCATTTCAAGACCAATGTTTTGGACAAGTGCTTCATATATCAAGTTTACTTGGGAACCTGGATCAAATAATGTATCTATCTTAGTGTGTTTAGATACAAATATTATATGAAATAATTCATTACTCCTTCGTTCATCATCATGAGATTCATTATTGGAATTTGAACTAGCATGAAAGGAATATATACCTTGTACTCCAACCACTGTGATGTTTCCTTCATCTCCTGAATCAGAACCAAAATCTTGTTCCATTGTAGCAATGGTTTTTGTCTTCCCCTTTCCACCGAACTGTTTCAGTCTCTTCTCTGGATGTAGTTTCCAACATTGTTCATCATTGTGACCACTTTTCTTGTAATGAGTGAAAGATGGATTTCCTTCTTCTCTCTTTACCCTGGTGGTATTCATGTCCTTCCTTTTAAACTTATTAAATGGATTATGTGGGATATTGGAAGGTTTCTTTGTGGGATCTTCTTGAACATTCTTTCCCATGTTCTCAAGGTGAGTGGCTTGCACACAAACTTCGTCAAGATTGGTGGGGTTAAACAATAGAAAAGTATGCGGAATATAATCGTGAACCGTGCCGATATATTTCATTAAAGTTTCATAAGAATCCAAAGGAATGTTTAATGCAAGAGTTTTCTTCCTAAATTCTTTTGTGAAACTTTGTACAGTTTGACCTTTACTTTGTCTTAAAGTTTTCCATTCCATCATTTTTTTATGTAAATAACCCAATGGATAAAATTGATTCCTTATCGTTGATTTAAATTCCGACCATGAGAAAAGAAGATTACCACACTTACTTATGTCTTGAATTCTACTCTCCCACCACACGAGAGTGGTTCCTTCTAACATAAGAGAGGTTAGTTGTACTTTAACTTCCTCTTCATCAATCTGTTGAACACGAAAATATACTTCAACCTGTCAGATCTAATTATCAAGATTTCCAGGATTAGCATCTCCATTAAACATAGGTAAAACAAATTTTACATAAATCTTTAATAATGGTGTCTTAAAAGAAGATTCATGGCTAGAATGATGAGAATGACGAGAATGCTCAGAGGAAGAAGAAGTATAACTTGATGGTGAATATGGAGGCTCAGGAGGGTCTCCTCCAACCCCTTGATTTACCGAAGCATCATCATCAACTTGTGCTTCCTTTTTCTTCCCTTTATTTTTCATTCTCTTCTTGTAGTCTCCATACAATTGTTTGACCTTTTCTGACATGCGATAAAACACCATATGGAAGTTTTTCTCCTGTTCATCACACTTTTCCTCTTCTGCCATTTTCTTCCTTCGGGATGCATGACCAACTTTGGGATTGAAAGTCTTAAGAGTTCCTTCACCCTGCTTATTCTTGGCCCTAGTAAGAATTCACACTCAATAATTCACATCAAAGATGACTTCTCTAATACCAACATGATCCGAGATATTTTCATCGAAGTGACTTATAAAGAATTGTATAAAATGAGAATAAATTAAAGTGCACCATTAAAGAAGGAAACACTCAATAATGAAGAGATATAAGAATCAAATATGAACATGAAAAATTGACGATGGATTTATTCCATCGTGGACTACATCTCTGGGTCCTACTCTCAAATGGGTAGGCCATTTTGTTAACTCAACAATATTTTTTGACAAAATACATAAGTACACCTCATTCATGAATTAAGATGCAAAAGATTTTCTCAAATCATAAAATAGACAACACCATTGAATTTGTGGCATCGAATTAACCAAAAATGAATATCTCCACACCTTGATCTGACTCTGGCACTCCAAGGCCCTTGAGAAATCTCATCTCGGTGTCCGTTCCTGCTCCCTACAATTAATTCATTTAAAATTACCTCAAAAATTGTGCCCGACCGTACTGTCGCGCCCCTACTCCTTCCCCCCGTGAACTAGTGAATTTCAAAATTTAAATATTAATTGCAAGCGGTATAAAAAATGGGTCTGTTTGGCCCAATAGTGGCAGAGCTATAGTTAAGGCATATGCATTGGGAGAGGTCCAGGGGTCGAGCCTGCAGGCCTCCCCTTTTGGGTTGTTGTTATAAATTATATATATAAATGTATGGTGGTTCACCAACTTTTATAGGTGGTTTAGATTTTTTCGTTGGGTTGCCAAATATGGCGGGTTTCCACAAGATTTGGTGGACCTGAAATTTTTTTAATTTTTAATTTTGGTTCTCGGGCCCTCATTAGGCATTTCCCACTGCCACGTGGTAGCCCATGATAGGGCCATGTGGCATCCAACCATTGGGACATGAAAATCACCTATACAGTCACCAACCACATCAACTACCACATCATCCTGCCATGTAATCCTACCACGTCACCATACAATTTTCCATGTGGTTGTACAGACTGCCATGTGGCAGATTGATGCAGACCCCCGACCCCCGACCCTCGGGCCGAGATCCATTCAGGATCATTCTTATTTGAATCCACAGAACTAAATTAGTTCTTTTGGGCCCTCACTGGAACCCCACAAATCCGATCCATAGGTCCTTCATGAAAACTCCACTGGCACAAGAAATGCACCAGGCATGAGTCTTCACCTATACACAGCCACCAGATATGACCGCGACCTTTTTCAAAAAGGGATTTCGGGTTTCGCGACTTTGGGAATGTTGAATTCGTGAGTCTCTTGACTCTTCAATCCCAAAAACCTGAAATGCCAAAATGCCGAAATACCGAAATTTTGGTTCTATGTGACTGCATCCTTTGTGACCACAATCCTTCTCCAAATACATGTCGCGTTTCATGACTTTAGGGTTTTCAACACCAAGATCCCCAACTCCTTGTCATCAGAAGTACCAAAAAGCCAAACCCCAAAATGCCGAAATGTGTGACGACAACCCCGCTCCAAAGATACATCGTGTTTCGCAACTTCGGGGTTTTCAACACCAAGAACCCCGGCTCCTTGTCATCAAAAATGCTGAAAAGTCGAACCCCGAAATGACGAAATTCCACTCCTGCGAGAGATCAATGGTTGTGAGCCTCTCCTGATCTGACGACTTATGTTCTTTTAGGATTTTGTGGGTCAAGAGTCCCGACTCTTTTCCTTTGTATCTCCCGATAGCCGAAATGTCAAAATCGCCTTTCGGGGATTTCCCTGAAACCTTGACCACTCGCCACGTGCCCTCCTGTGGATGGTCACGATGCTTTCAGGATTTTGTGAGTCGGGAATTTTTGTCTCACGACTCCTTCTCCTTGAAATCCCCGTATCTGAAACCCCGATGGCTTCCGGATTTCTGCCACACGTCCTCTCAATGATGGATAGTCCTGATCTTTTCGGGACTTTGACAAGTCCTTCCCTTTGCATATACGAGGGTTAAACCTCATGCACCTTCTCCTAGATCCGATGGCTATCGGCTCCCTATGCTAGATCTGACAGCCCAAATTTGTTCTTCTGTGCTCTCTCCTCCTGCTTCCTGGAAACGAAACTCAATGGTCCAGATCTTTTCTCTAGTGCCCGAATCAATGACAGTTGTGCTCTCCTGATCTCACACTTCTTCCTTCCCCTTGGAACATTTCTTGTTCCAAAAAGGCCTTGGACTTTGTCTTTGCTGCAAAGCTTGTATCCTCGGCTCCCGCCTATATTCTAAGGACATTATCTCTCCTGACCTTTGTCGACTCTAAAACCTCAAAGGTTTCTCGACCTTTGCACTCCTTGTAGGGTCCCCGCACATAACTTTTCTATCCATCCTGAGCTTGGTCAACTCAGAAACCTTGAAAGGTTTCTCAATATTCTGCTCCTCTCGGCTACTGCTCTTTGCATAAAAGCACTGTTCCTCCTAATATTTTGAACTTGAGACAAGTTCACTTTGAGCGCACTTCTTGCGCTATTACTTATGAGATTAAGAACTTCAGACAAGTTCTTATTCGCACAATCCTTGTGCTGTTGAGTTTTCAAATAACTCAATTCAAAGTATTTCTTGCAAAGAAATGCTTCATGCCCTCCTGGCGTTCTTCTACTCGATGCACACTTTGCAGAGCCTTTCTTCATAGAGTGTTCAGTAACTCTGTAAGTGCCTTCTCCTTGACACTTCCCTTTCCTTAGAACTCAAAACAAAGTTTCTTGGTGCACTCTATGCACTCGCTCAATGCCCTCTTAGCAGAGCTCTACATAACCTTCAGTAGTTTTGTCTTCCCTGAACTCGAGATAGAGTTCCTCCTGTGCACTCTATGCACACTCTCAATGCCCTCCTTGTAGAGCTTCTACAGAACCCTCAGTGATTCTATTTTCTTTGTGTCTTTCTCTGCACAGTCTTCACCTCCAAGGTGTTCAACAACCTTGAGGCTTCTCCCTGAGTCTAAGAATTCCTCTGGTGTGCCCTCCTGGCATGTCTCTGTCTGAAATTCTGCAGAACTTAGAAGTGCACTCTATGCACTGGCTTACAGAAACCGCAGTGTTATGTCATGCAACCTCTTGCATGAAGCCACAAAGAACCCAAACCTGAAATCAAAGAACTCATAGATAGGAAAATATATCTATCCTTGTAAATGAAATTTAACATACATCTACAACATATCATCAACACATAAATACATTCATTCATGAATTTCACAAACACATGAACAACAACATGTAGGAAAAACTGCTCTATTTGTATTAATCAAGAATGCCTCTTTACAATGTGTTCGAGCTCCGACCGCAATAGAGTCTTGACTCTCCTCTCTTCTCCCTATTCTCTCTTCTCTACCTCTCTATCGACTAATTGCCTACAGATACAAAGGATCTTTTTACAAAAGGGGACTCCTCGAGCTCTTCCCTCCATCCTCACCAACTCTCATTAATTTACATTCAATTACATTGAATGGTTGTCTAGTCCGAATCAGATCTAGATCTCACCCTTACAACTATTTAAGGAAACCTTTATCTAAATCCTGTGCACATGCATGGCTTTTGGCTCTACCAACCTTACAATCATTTAATACAATTTTAAATTTTGAAATTTGAAAGTGAGAGGGTTGTGCCTCTCCTCTCCATTGAACACGCACTGGTTGGCTGGCACTTGATGATGTGGAGTGATGCTCCTGCATCATACTCCTCAGCTACAAAAATCATGAGCTCTTGCTCATGAGCTTCCCAGCACCGCTGTTGAAATCCACCTGGATCCCGAACAGTTCTTTGGAGCTGTCCATCCACTCCATCACCCTGTTGTTGTTGTTTCTTCTACTACCCAACTTCTATGGCAGGTTCTCCTCTGCTCAGTTTCCCCTCACTGGCAGTTTTTGTTGATCTAATCATCAACCTTATGAACTCCTCAATTATCTCATCCAGCTGCTCCATTGGTTGGCTCTCCTTTTTCATCTTTCTCCACTGCACTTCTTCCCTGCAAATGGGTAGATCAACTAGATCTCCCGTACCATCTTCTTCCCCTCTTGTGGCATTGATTTGTCGCTCTACTGCAGACTCCAATTATGCAATCCTATCACTGAGTTGCTGCTCAGATTCCTTCTCTGACAACCTTGCTTCTTCTAGTTCTCCTGCTGGTTTAGCTCCAGCTACTCTTCAGACTAGAATTTTCCTTCATCTTCTGTTGCATGCCTCGGCACTGCAGTTATCATCTGTTCAGCTCCCTGGCTGAAATTTCTAAGCAATTTCTTGAAATTCTCCCTTACTAACATCTGCATGATTGTCTGCTCTCGGTAGTCATCTACTAGTTCTGGATTGTTCAACCAATCCTCCAACATCTCCAAGTCCATCTCCCATGGAGTGAGCATCTTATCTGTATGCTCCTCTTCTTTTCCTTACGTAGCTTCTGATATCTGCTCCATCTCTTTGACAGTCATAGTTGGTGTCTTTCTGCTATTGTTGCACCTGCAACATCTTCCCTGGCCTCAACTGGGCTATATAGAAAGAACACATTTATCCCTCCAATCATCAAAATTCTCTTCTGATCCTTACCTGTCAGCACTCCTTACTGATCTAAAATCTCCTCTGAGTTCATGAGACTCTCAGACAGTCTCATATCCTTTCCCCTGCCCACCTGGCAATTTCGGAATTTTTTGTTGCCCACCTGGTAGTTTATGAGATCCTTTATTAATCTCATACTATTTCCCTCCTGGAAATATGAATTTCCATGGATGTCCTCCTGAAAGTATATGAGATCCTCCAATGATCTCATTTCATTGCCCATCTAGAAATTCAAAAATTCATCCCTGCCCTCCTGGCAGTTTATGAGACCCGAAACCGATCTCTCTTCCTCATCATCACTGAGATTTCTCCCATCTTCTGGTTCACACAAATGAACCATCTCCTCTATGGTCCTGAGGCTTTTCACATACCTCATCCACCTCCTTAACAGCCTTCGCTTTCCTCTGGCCAACAATTTCTTGACTGGCCACTTTGCTTTCCTCCTCAGAGGCCATTCATACACCCAATGTGGTTTGGCGTTCTGCTACACCCATAGTGCAAGCTCTTACATCCTCGCCCTTATCTCAGCGAGTTCCAGATCCATCTCTGGATTTTTATTTTGCCTGCAGTCTTCCCTATGACCACACCCATGGCCTTCAGTAGCCATCTTCATCCTCTATCTGCCCACCTGGAAAACTTATAGATCACTCCACGCCTGAGAGTATCCCCTTCTTCCTTTCGCCTACAGGATACAAGCAAATTCCTGCTCTGATACTGACTGATGTGTATCAAATTATTTTCTTTATCTACTCTACCTCCCACTACCTACAGTCTACAAACAGAAAGTGGCTCTGATACCAACTGATGCAGACCCCCGACCCTCGAGCCAAGATCTGTTCAGGATTGTTCTTCTTCGAATCCGTAGAACCGAATTAGTTCTTTCGGGCCCTCACTCGAACCCCACAAATCCGATCCACAGGTACTTCATGAAAATCCATCGACACAAGAAATGCACCAGGCATGAGTCGTCACTTGTGCATGGCCACCAGATATGACCGCGATCTTTTCCAAAAAGGGATTTCAGGTTTCATGACTTTGGGAATCCTGAAGTCGTGAGTCTCTTGACTCTTCAATCCCCAAAACCTGAAATGTCAAAATGTCAAAATACTGAAATTTCGGTTCTATGTGACTGCGTCCTCCATGACCACAGCCCTTCTCCAAATACATGTCGCATTTTGTGACTTCAAGGTTTTCAACACCAAGATCCCCAGCTCCTTGTCATCAGAAGTACTGAAAAGCTAAACCCCTAAATGCCAAAATGTGTGACTGCAACCCCACTCCAAAGATACGTCGCGTTTCGCGACTTCGGGGTTTTCAACACCAAGAGCCCCAACTCCTTGTCACCATAAATGTCGAAAATCCAAACCCTGAAATGATGAAATTCCACTCCCGTGGGAGATCAACGGATGTGAGCCTCCCCTAATCCGATGGCTTACGTTCTTTCTAGATTTTGTGGGTCAAGAGTCCTGAATCTTTCCCTTTGTATCTCTCGGTAGTTGAAATGCTGAAATCCCCTTTTGGGGATTTCCCCGAAACCTTGACTTCTTGCCACATGCCCTCCTGTGGACGGTCATGATGCTTTTGGGATTTCTTGAGTCAGGACTTTTTGTCTCATGACTCCTTGTCCTTGAACTCCCGGTATCCAAAACCCTTATGGATTTAGGATTTATGCCACACGTCCTCTCAATGATGGATGGTCCTGATCTTTTCGATACTTTGACAAGTCCTTCCCTTTGCATATACGAGGGTTAAACCTCATGCACCTTCTCCTGGATCCGATGGCTATCGGCTCCCTACGCTAGATCTAACAGCCCAGATCTATTCTTATACGCTCTCTCCTCCTACTGCTTGGACACGAAACTCAATGGTCCAGATCTTTTCTCTAGTGCCCGAATCAACGACAATTTTGCTCTCCTGAGCTCACGCTTCTTCCTTTCCCTTGGAAGATTTCTTGTTCCAAAAAGGCCTCGGCCTTCGTCTTTGTTTTGAAGATTGTATCCTTGGCTCCTGCCTATATTCTAAGGACATTGTCCCTCCTGAGATTTGTCGACTCTGAAACCTCAAAGGTTTCTCAACCTCTCCACTCCTTGCAGGGTCTCTGCACACAACTGTGTTATCCGTCCTGAGCTTGGTCAACTCATAAACCTTGAAAGGTTTCTCAATCTTTTGCTCCTCTCAGCTACTGCTCTGTGTGCAAAGGCATTGTTCCTCCTGAGCTTCTAAACTTGAGACAAGTTCACTCTAAGTGCACTTCTTGCGCTATTCCTTCTGAGCTTAAGAACTTTAGAGAAATTCTTATTCGCACACTCCTTGTGCTGCTAAGTTTTCAGATAACTCAATTCGAAGTATTTCTTGCAAAGAAATGCTTCACGCCCTCCTGGCATTATTCTACTCGATGCACACCTTGCAGAGCCTTTCTTCACAGAGTGTTCAGTAACTATGTAAGTGCCTTCTCCTTGACACTTCCCTTTCCTTAGAACTCAAAATAGAGTTCCCTGGTGCACTCTATGCACTCGCTCAATGCCCTCTTGGCAGATCTCTACAGAACCTTCAATAGTTTTGTCTTCCTTGAACTCGATATAGAGTTCCTCCTGTGCACTCTATGCACACACTCAATGCCCTCCTGACAGAGCTTCTACAGAACCCTCAATGATTCTATTTTCTTTGTGTCTTTCTCTGCATAGTCTTCACCTCCAAGGTGTTCAGCAACCTTGAGGCTTCTCCTTGAGTCTAAGAAATCCTCTGGTGCACCCTCCTAGCACATCTCTTTCTAAAATTCCGCAGAACTCAGAAGTGCACTCTATGCACTTGCTTATAGAACCCACAGTTTTCTGTCATGCAACCTCTTGCATGAAGCCACAAAGAACCCAAAACTAAAATCAAAGAACTCACAGATAGGAAAATCTATCTATCCCTGTAGATGGAATTTAACATACATCTACAACATATCATCAACACATAAAGACATTCATTCATGAATTTCACAAACACATGAAAAACAACATACAGAAAAAACTGCTCTATTTGTATTAATCAAGAATGTCTCTTTACAATGTGTTCGAGCTCCGACCGCAACAGAGTCTCGTCTCTCCTCTCTTCTCCCTATTCTCTCTTCTCTACCTCTCTATCGACTAACTTCCTTTAGATACAAAGGATCTTTTTACAAAAGGGGGATCCTCGATCTCTTCCCTCCATCCTCACCAACTCTCATTAATTTACATTCAATTACATTGAATGGCTGTCTAGTCCGAATCGAATCTAGATCTCAGTCGTACAACTATTTAAGGCAACCTTTATCTAAATCCTGCACACATGCATGGATTTTGGCTCTACCAGTCTTACAATCATTTAATACAATTTCAAAATTTGAAATTTGAAAGTGAGAGGACTACGCCTCTCCTCTCCATTGAGCGCGCACTGGTTGGCTGGTACTTGATGACGTGGAGTGATGCTCCTACATCACACATTTTCATTGTTCCATGGATCAACCTGAAAAAGACCAAAATGAGTGACACATGGCATCCTTTGGTGCTTCTACATCACCATGCTGAAATCATGCTAACACATGTCACCTCTTGCGTGTTCTACATACACTATACGGATGCTAAATTCATTTGTACTAATGATGGCATCAGTAGTACGGATGCTAACTCATGCCCTGCTAATTGGGCTAGGTTAACCAAATTTTGACTGTGAATATCTTTCAATATGTAACTGTGTTTAACGAGTCGTTTACGCCATTGGAAATCTTCCGACATGATATTCGCGATGATGCCATTTTCACTAAGTTGTGAGAACTTTGAATTTTTTCCCTTTCTCTGTCTATTGAGGCCATTCTAAGCTTCCTGAGTTGCTTTTATGAGTTCTGAGTTTTCCTTAGTCTTCTCTAGATCCTTTTTGGATCAATTATACTTTAAGGGTGGTCTTTAAAGGTTTTTACTAGTGTATTAAATCACATGTTCATGCTCATCATCCCCTAATTGGACAAGGACTCCTGTGAATGAAACAACTGAGGCTGATAAGTAGAGGATGTAATCACGATCATAGTCTGGGTACTAATCAAAGGGGAATTGGATAGGGAATATTTTAAATCATCAAAAGTTGTTTGATCATGTTAATCCCATTGAACTAAGATATCATGATGCAGTAAGCGGAGAAAACCATGTGTGTGAGTGGCGTAGTCTGGGAAAAAGCGACCTAAAAAGTTGGCTTTGACTTGCAAGCTCTGCTGTTGGTGTAAATTCCTAGGTGGTGGGATTTATGTAATATCTTGGACCTTGAGGGGGTTCACAGTGATGCCATGTTGGGAGACAATGAACCCAAGGAGGCACCAGAAAACGATGCTAAAGACACACTTCTGGGGGTTCAAGCGGATATTATATTGGTGACATCGTTGGAAAATGATGCGTAAGTCATCTAAATGTTGGGTTCAATTTTTGGATTGAACGGTGAGGTCATCCAAATAAGCAAGGATGATGTGAGAAATATTGTGAAAAACATAGGTCGTGTCCCAATGGAAAGTAGCACTGACATTTTTGAGTCCAAAGGACATGACGCGATAAGAAAAGGTACCCTAAGGGGTTGCAAAAGAGGTTTTGTACTGATCTACTGGGTGCATTTGAATTTGATTGTATCCAGAGAACCCATCCATAAAGGATAGTGTCTCATGGCCGGCACAATCATTGATTATTTGGTCAATGAAAGGGGTTGGGAAGTTTTCTTTAGGACAAGCGTGGTTGAGGTCGCGAAAGTCTGCGCAGACGTAAATAGCTCCCTATTTTTTGTTAATGGGAATGGGGTTGGAGACTTAAGAAGTGTACATAATGGGGTAAATGAACCCGACCGCCCGTAACTTGTCAATTTCAGCTTTGATAGCTGCAACTTTGGATGGGTGTAGGGGGGTTTACTTTTAATAAACATGGGAAATATCCAGCCATGTGTCGATTCGATGTTCGACTATAGAAGGATGCAGGCCAGACATCACTATATATGACCAGGTAAAAATATCTCGGTATTCCTGAAAGAGATCTTTGTAAGAAACGATTTATGTTGTTCTTAAGATTAAACTTAAGGCTCAAAGAGTAATGTCAAGCATCAAGAATTTTTTAAAGAGTGTTTTTAGAGAGTGATTTTTCTTCCTTTAGCTATATAAGAAAAATCCTTAAACAAAATTAATAATAGGACAGTACAGAGGCCATATTTCATTTTCTGAGTCACAATTATGATATCAAATGGCGTGGAAGAAACTTACAAAACTGTTAAACAAAGGTAGGCATCCATGGAATATGAGACCCACCTTGTTTGCAGTAGAAGAAAGTAGTGAGTGCACTCTTGAATAGGATATAAGATACAATAATTCAAATAGATTACAGGTCTTGTATTACTTACAACAATTACAGAGGAAAAAATGCTTACTTAACAAATTACTGAGATAATATGATTACAGTAGTCGTGATATTAAATTGCAATCAATTCATTATCAAGAAATTACATAAGGAAATTCAGAGATATGAAAATACAGGAGAAACACATAACTCAAACTAAACATAATTTGGAATCTCTGTCTTCACTTGTATTAATACTCACAAAGGAGAGTTTTCTCTATTACATCCATCAAGAAGAAGACTTGAATAGACCCTAAATATATGTATTTATACAAAATCTGTCACAACTCTAAACGGTTGGACTTCTTACAATTTTTAATTAAAATATCATAATTCAGAAATACGATAACAGTGTGTAAAATATGATGAGCTATGTTGGCATTTTCTTCTGTCTTTTCTGTCTCTTCACCTACGATAAAATGTTTGTTTTATTTGGCATTTTAGGCTGGAAACATATGTCCTCTGGTCTTCTCAATAGTTCGGCGTAATGTCTTATCCATTGTAGTTTTTTTTTCCATCTGTCTCTCCAGCTATATTCAGTAATGCAATGGCATTTTCTTAATTGCTCCCCATTGTTCTTTCTTTTCCATGCTTAATGCATTGGTCACATCTATTTAAAAATTCCACCACTAACCTTGATGGCTCAATTGTTTCATTCACCTAAAAAGTGTATAATAATTAATTTCCTTTCTACTTGAGGTACCCTTTCCTGGATTCTTTTCACTTCTTGAGATAAGGCCTAGAACTGTGAAATTGGGTTCACTAGCCATTTATTTATTTTAAGAAGGTCAATCTAGATTATTTCCTCAACGGTTGCCAAATTTTCCTCTTTTCCCTTTCTGGAGTTTTGTTGGTTCATTTCAATATCGATTTTCCCTAGGGCATCCACGATACTTCTTCCCTCAAAATCAATGAGTTTTTTGTCTAAAGATCATAATTCTTCTTATCAAGCATCCTTTACCTCCCTGGCCAATCTCTTTCTTTCTGCCAAATTTGTTTCCCACCCCTTCAGGGCCATATCACCTCTTGTTTGTTCAAAAGGGGAAAGCTGAGGAAAATCAGGGACATTATCTTTCTTTGCAAGGATGATGGCATATTGAAACTTATCTCGGGATAAGTGAGCTTCTCTTTCTTTGATATATACATAATTCAGAGAAAGATCTACTTCCTGATAGCATTTTTGGATGGCATCAACCTTCATAAAAAGATCCTGTCAGGCCATTTCTAGTTTCTCGTTAATTTCTAATGCTTGAATTCAGAAGGATGAGCTATCTATTGATTTACCTTCAATCAAGTCTAATATGGCTTTCAATTTCCTTATTACCTCATCATGTTGAGTGACCAATCCTTTGTTGGCCTGTGAATTTTGATGGAGCTCCTCAAGGTTAGTCCACAACTATTCGATTTGATGTTGGTCATAAGCTCTGAATTGTTCAAATTCATGGATCATCTTATTCTTTACAATATGTTCCATGGTCAATATTTGATCTTGGAAATACCCCACCAATAAGTATTTCTTTCTTAGTTTCTCTACCAAATTCTCCACAGGCCATTGATTTGTAGTAGCAAAGGCACCCAATGATCCTACAACTTCTTTCATGAATTCTAAATCATCACGATTGTTTTCATCATACAACATCCTGTGCCTTTTGGTTATTACCCCTTCTTTTTGTTGTGATTCTCTTTTGACGATGGCCCTCCATTTCTTGATAAAGAAGAAATATGAAGCAGGCATATCTTCGAGAATTATTGGGGTGAGATCACTTACAAAAATGACTTCAGAACTAGGATTTTCAAAACTAGACTGCAGAGGTGTCAATGAAGTAATAGGAGTACCAATCTCCCTAGATGGTGGTTGCTCTACTGTATTGGCAACATGTGTGGCTGGTGTCGAAGGAGCTTCATCCTGTCCTTTCTTTATGTAAGTTTTGATATGAGTTAGGTCCCCGAGGCTTATCTATTTTGATAATGGGGCTTCTAATTCTCGAGTCAAAACCTTGGAGCTCTTTTGGGTTTCCTCAATATTCTCTTTTCTAGAGTACCTTGGTTTAAAACTTGGAGGTATAGATTGATGTGTAGGAGGAGTGGATATTGATTATCCTTGTAGTATTTTCGGCAAATTGTTTCTCCTGTATCCTTAGAAACTAAGGAAACTGGAATGTTGATATGGGGACAAGGTTTGGAATCTGTTCGGTACCTCTTCATAAGACCTAACTCCCCTGAATATTTCATCATGTGGGGAGTTTTCATGCACATATATTTTCATGTTGTATTCGTCCAGGTGGTTCTCCACGATTTTGTGTGGGTCGTGTCTTTTGAATTCGATGTCAAGCAACTTCACATCTTCCAAGTCTACAACCTCCACTTTGGAGTGCCCAAAATCCAATAGTGAAAACATGTCGACCTGGATAGGGAAGGTCAGCCATACCTTTTTCTGGGATGCCTTAAGATCCTTTTTGATGCCTCCTATTACTGTCTGGTAAGATAATTCCTTGCACACTAGCCAGTCTGGTAAAAAACACGGGAGATCATGTGGAGGAACTAAGCATCCAAAAACCCTGATATAAGAGAAGTTTTCTTCAATGAACCAATATGATAGTATTATGACATTCCCCATAATTTTGTCTGAAATCCAGGGAGGTGGGTGACCATATAGGGCTATATGAACATGCATCACTACATTGTGAGAAATTTCTTACAATAAATATTTGGCCTTTTCCTCCCACAACTTGGAATGGTAAAAGTGGATAGGCTTTGCACTGGTCGGGGTCCAGTTCCAATTCATCAATGGGAAAGGAGTCATGAAATAGTTAACATCCATGAAATACATAGACATATAGAAAAGGATAGGCTTCCCCTTTGATAATTGAATTTTCCATTTTGTATTCAGTAATTTCCTTGGCCAAATTATCTGACAAAATTTTGTCCCAATTAAAAGTGTATCCCTCGGCCACCTCGTGCATGATCGATACCAATTCCACCAAGAAATGAGTAGGAATATTATTCCCGAACAGTCTATAGAGCATCATGGCTACGTAAATCATGTGAGTTTCCAACGACAATGTGGCATACATGCCATGAGCGTCAGCCCTGAACTTCTATGGGTTCCCCCACCAGGACTTGATTATATCGATATAACTCTTGTCATATTGTATGCATTCCTGTTGCTCAAAATCCAACATAAATGAAGCATTGTAATTATATTTAGGATCAAGAGATATCTTATACATTACTTGGAGGTTCTCTGGTTAGAAAGAACCAACGACAACTTTCTAGTGGTTGGTGATGCCCCTAGTTTGGACATCGATGTTCTCCAAGGCCCAACCTATCATGTTGTTATATGACATGAGTCTCGGTCATGCACCTACCTTGTGTAGCTATGGCTGAGCTATATATATGAGTTTAGCTTCATGAGTATCATCTTCTTTAGCATCAAAATATTCTAGACAGTTTATGAGCTCATGTTCCAGAACCTCGAACACATGTGTCCAAGATTTAATAGTGTCTATATCTCGCGGCATAGTGTCTGACAGAACATCTGCATTCAGATTTGAACCCTCACCAGCGACATCAGTATTCTTCAGCATCTTCCATGGTTCCATGATATCGAGAGAACAAAATGCGGTTACCTATTACAGAGGAATTGCGTGAGCTTCTCAATCAGATAAAACTTGCTACTTTGTGGAGGGTGAAAATGAAATTCCAAATCGAAGTATTTTTGTTCACAACATATGGATTGATTCTAGTATAGCTTTATTGACAAAAAAATTATTAACTTTAATGGAAAATTCTACCTAGCGATCTTCAATGTACGTTAAAAATCATTACCGTTGATTAGTCATAAATGTTATTAATATTCGATGATTCATGTTTGGGAAATTTATATGAGAGAGAGTGAGAATCATCTGAATCCTAAATCTACAAAGGTTAATCCCTAGATAATTTTTTTTAACACTTTAATTAATCATGTTTAACAAGTGTGTTAATTTTGAGTGTCTCGACAATTCGGACTTCAAGAACTTTAAATTTCGCTTGAGGGGAAATCCCTAAAACCCGATAATGCAAAGTGATTAATTATCCGATAATCAATTTTAAGTTTTAATTAATCATATTTAACTTTAAGTGTTTCAGAGATTCAGACTTCAGAGACTTTAGGATACGATCAAGGGTAAACGTGTGAACCTTGAAGTGCAGAGTGATTAACTATTTATTGACCATGATTAACTTAATCAATTAAGGTTTAATACTTCAACATTTTAGTGCTTCATTGATTTGCAAATTAGTTCTTTGTTATATTTCTGAAGGGTTATCTCCCTTAGTGACATGTCTTAGATGATGTCATTCTAGATGACGTGTTGTGAAAAGGGAGGTGCCATGTGTTACCTGGAATCGTATGAATCTTCAAACGAAAATGTCATGAATGGGTTCCACGTGTCAACTCAAAGAAGACTAAAAAATACATATGTACAATGACTTGTGTCCTTTAAAGTTTTAGGAAAAGTGATGAACGAACACTTTCAGGTTTTAGGGATTTTATCATTACGACTTATTGAAATGCCCGAAGCACGAAGCTCCGGAGCGACCTTTAGTGATTTACCTATTTAATGATTAGGCAGCTGCAACACTTTGGATATATTAGGATCGTTCGATCAAATGTGAAAACTTCATCAACACCAGATATCAAGCGCGCCTTACTACTAATTAACCAGAAATGAACTTGATTTAAAATTCGAAATTTATTTTCTAAGTTACCATTTTGGGAAAGAATTTTTTTTATGAAGTGGAGAATGTAAAGATCAAAATGTTTCAAGATTTTACGTGTTCCAACATAGGCTCCATT
This sequence comes from Picea engelmannii, assembly GCA_009831015.1. Lineage (NCBI taxonomy): Eukaryota > Viridiplantae > Streptophyta > Pinopsida > Pinales > Pinaceae > Picea > Picea engelmannii. The sequence continues at coordinate 96,467 of ML795037.1, read as the reverse complement.
TGGGGATCGCGTCTGCCTATGAGACGTGGAATAATAGTATACTAAGTGCCTTTATTGGGTAAATGGAGTCATTATTGCATTTTTGGGAAACACTTTTAGAGATTGATCATACAAAGAAAAAATGAACTTCAACCGAACCTTAGAAAACCTTCAAGACACACCTAATTATTGATCTCAAGTTAGGCTATTAATAATCTCCCTTTCCTAAAAATGAGTTTGGATTTTCTTAAGATAATCAAAACAACTTTAACTGAAATATCAGACTTTGGTCGATTTCGTTCGCATCAAGGTTAAGTAAATTTAACAATTTATTTAGGGAATCCATTGTTGGTTTAGAATGTAAATATTACCGAAAAGAGAACTAGATACCAGATTATGTTATATACGTGTAAGAAAACCTTACAGATATCATAGATATTGCTTCACTTCTAGCGAGCATGTTCAGTACCCCGATTAAGTTATCTACATCTCCAATTGAATTTCCTTTCACCACTTCAATTCACATTTTACTGAGATGAGGAAAATCATTACATGAATTTCCTTTCATCGTCTCTTTTTGGACAAAATGGGGGAAATCGAATGACAAATTTCCTTTCACCATTTGTCTTGGACTAGATGGGGGCAATTGGATTATGAATTTCCTTTCACCATCTGTCTTATATTTTAATATTTTTGAAGTGGGGGAAATCAATTTGTATGTATCATACAAGGGATGATATCTTCTTAAAATTTAACAATGAAGGTATGCCAACTACTTTTTGATTGTACTATGGACTAATTCTCTCATGATCTTCAATACACCTTCTCCTATAGAGAATATTTTATGTGAATTTTTATTTTTCAGGTATTAACCTTAAGAGAATTAATCAATTTAAAATCTAAGAGCCAAATTTATCAGGATTAGCCTAGACATACTTTATTTTAGTTAAAATCAAGGAATCATAAAGATTTTCGCCTAACCTCGTTTTGAAGATATGTTTTTAAGTTTTCAGAGTCAAGGAGAATTTCTTTCTTTCTACGAAGAATATTAAAGGAGTGAAAATCATAAGAGTGTAAAATCTCGGGGATAGGAAGAATAAAATAGAACGAAGGTTCAAAGGATATGATGCAAAAGAATGGCAATCCCACACAAGTTTGTTTATTGATTCTCTAACTTCCTTCAAGCCTTTTTGTTCTTATTTTATTTTTTCTATTTCATTTTTTTTATTCAGAGAAGGCTTCAGACTTAAGATGTAATTTCATACTTCTCTGATCTTTGATCAAGTGACAATATCTATATGAGTGAAAATCCTTTACATTTGACACGATTCTTTAAAATTTTAGCTCAAACTGATGGAATAAGAGTTCATACCTCAGATTGCCTTTGTAATTTCAATCAAGTAAATCATTAATTTATCACCTATTTTGAGAGAAATCTAAGGTTTTGAAAATTGAGTGTTGTATTTCGATATATCCTTATCTCGCAACAGACAGTATGTATTCTGCAGGAAGATAAAAATGGAAAATGTCATAAAATCCTGCAGGATAGAAATGATATGTGGTACAACTTATTTATATATTTTTTTCATGATATCAAGTAAAACTAATTTATTTACCATAAAAGTAAAATTTAGATAATTTACAAAGGAAAAATAAAATTGCAAACCGAAATGTGGAAACCAAAACCGATATATACAATGGGAATATGAAAAATGACTATTGCATAAAATGTTTTAGGTAACTCTCGTTGATAGGAGCATCAAGAATCTTTTCATCGAGGTTTTCCAGTAAGAAATAATTTCTCTCTTCAATGGTTGCAATCCTGAATGGTCCAAACCAGAGATGGTTGAACTTTCCATTTTTTCCCGCATCCTCCTTTCTAGCATCCCACTTTTAAACTAGATCACCCGGAAGAAACTCCCAGTCTTTAGCCTTTTTTTCAAAAAGGGCCTTCATATTATCTTGGTACCTTTGAATTCTGTCATCTACTTTGGCCCTTTTTTGCTGGACTTCAATTATTTGGTTTGTCCTTCTTGTTATGTCGTTTGGCTCTTCATTTTCATCTTGCCAGAGATTCATCACAGGAAGAGCGAGATTGATAGGAAGGACAACTTCAATACCATAAACCATTTCTAAAGGGGACATACCTATTGATTTCTTGGTGCCGATCTAATTCCCCCATAAGGCATACTTTAGGTGAACGTGCCAAGCCTTCTTATTTTCTGTCAACACTTTTTTTATTATAGTCATCAGGCTCTTGTTGGATGATTTGACCAACCCATTTCCCTGAGCATAATGTGTTGTAGAATGTCCTAACACAATGTTGTATTTTTGGAAGAAACTGATCATTGCCATATATTTGAAAGCTTGGGTATTATCAGTGACTATTTTTCACGGAAAAACAAATATCGATAGGATGTTTTCTTCCAAGAAATTTATTACCACCGGATCTATTGCATTCCAAGTCAGAATGGCTTCGACCCATTTTGTGAAGTAATCAATGGTGGTTAAAATCCATTTATGTTGTGAACTTGACTACGGATGTATTTCTTTGATGAAATCTAGACCCTACTGTTGAAAGGGAGATTCTTCTTTGACTGGGATTAAAGGTAGTGCAAGAAGTTTTTGATTACCGAAGAATAGTTGGCAAGAGTTGCAAGCTCTGACCTTGGCATTCACATCAGTAGATAACTTTGGCCAATAATATAAAGCTCTTCAAATATTGTAGGTCGTTTCCCTCTAGGCATGGTGTCCTCCATACACTCCTTCATGAAATTCATTTATGACACTCTCTGTTTCAGGTTCTGTTAGGAAAAATAACAAGAAGCCTATAAGATATTTCCAGTACAGTTGGCCATCAATAATACAATATTTGACTGCATGTAGCTTCAAAGTCCTTGCTTTGGATGGAGTCATGTCATTCGAGCATTGAAGGGTAAGGAGGTATGAAACAATATTGCAATACCAAGCAAATGAAGAAAACTTATCTTGAATATGAATTGTAGGTGTTTGATCATCAAGCTCCTCTATATCCAAAAGATATCTGTGTGATTCTAGGTGATTTATCCCGAGCGCCCTAAAATTCGATTCGGCTAACATCTTCTCCAGGCCTTCACCTTTGACTAGTTTAGTCGACTTTAATTCTAGATTGAACTCCTGAATTTTAGCTAACCATGACCTCTCTTTACATCATTGTCTCATTGTACCAAGATGTCCTTGACAGTTCTTGTTGGCACGTAAGAGATTATTTTGGAATGCAACACATATGTCCTGAAATCTTTGAGGTCTTTCACCATTGCGTATGCTTGTTTTTAAAATATATCATACTTTAATTCTGTGTCTCTGAGACTTTTACTGAAAAACGCTATCAATTGTTCGAAGCCTTTCCCGTTCTTTTGCAATAGCATCGATGAAATAGTATGTTTAGAAGCGAAGGATAAGATCAAGAATTCTTTAGTATAGTCTGGACTTGCTAACACTGGTGCTTTTCTTATAGATTTATTGAATCGATTGAATGATTCTTTATCTTTGACGATCCATTTCACTTCGCTATCCTTCTTCAACATATCTATAATCAACTTAACTATTTCAGAAAAATTGGGAATGAATCTTCTCAAAATGTTTATCTTTCCTAAAAAGGATTGAATTTCTTTTCTATTCCTAGGAATATTGATAGTGTCTATGGCCTCAGCCCTCTTAGGGTCGACCTTAATTCCTTCTTTTGACACTATATGACCCAAGAGCTTACCTTCCTGCATAGAAAAATGTAATTTCTTGGGGTTAAGAGACAAACCAAATTTTCTGCATTTTTCGAAGGTTTGCTTGAGGTGCAACAAATGTTCTGCATTGGAATTAGAAAAAATTGTTAAATCATCGAGATAAATAATGACGAACTTATATTTTTCTCCAACGAATGCAATTTCCATCTCTCTTTGGAAAGTAGCCCCTACATTCATCAAACCAAATGGAATTTTATGGTACATGAAATTTCCCCAGGGAGTGGTAAACATAGTTTTTTCTTTGTCTTCTTCATGGACAACAATTTGATTGTATCCGGAAAAACCATCAATCATGGACATTCTATTAGCTCCAACTAATTTTTCCAAAACATGATCCATTTTTTGTAATGGGTATTTATCTTTGAGGGATGACCGATTTAAGTTTCTGAAATCTACATAGAGTCTTATTTGACCATTTTTCTTTCTTACTAGTACCAAATTCTCTACCCATTCAGAATACTAGAGTGGAATGATAATTTTTTCATCGAGAATCTTCTTGACTTCCCTTTCTATCCCTGGCAGGAGGATAGGATTTATCTGTTTGAGTTTCTGCCTGAAAGGTTTGATACCATGTTTCAAAGGAATCTTATGTTCAATAACAAAGGTATCATAAGTTTTCAGATCATCATAGGACCATGCAAAAACATCTTTGTATTTCTTAAGAAATTTCATGTACTTATTTTTCATTTGGGTTGGAAGGTATTTAGATATATTAACTAGTTTAGGATCTTCTTCAGTTCCTATATTACAGTCCTCAACTTATTTGGGCTGAGGTCATAAGGTGGATTTTAAAGGTATGTCATCTTGGTCAAATAATCTCTCTAAGGGGATCAAACCTCTATGGATTTGATTGTTCTTAAGCATGAGCATGCGGTGGTTTGCAATATTGTCCTGGAATTTTGCAGGGTCTTCACCTTGTTGCATAATCCAAGTAGGATCATTTTGGTTTTCCTGATCCATCTGAGTTTTAGAAAATTCATCAATCATTTCCAGAAATTGTTTAATTTGTTTGTCATCCTCGAAAACTTGCGAGTGTTGAACGTTATTTGGAATCGAGGGTCTACGTCTCATCTCAATGTGATACTTCAGTTTTAGGGTAGTAGGTGGTACAAAGGTTGTGATAGCTTTCGCTAAATAATCAGCCTGTTGATTTTCCATCTTGGGAATAGAGTGAATATTAAAGGATGAGAAGAAATTCTCTATTAGATCCCAGGAACAATTTCTGTATTACCTTAGCCTTGGATGATTGGCTTGATACTATTGTTTTATTTGTTTCACAATAAGATCTGCATCACCAGAAACTATCAGATGTTCAATTTTTAACTTTCTGGCGTCTTCTAATCCCAAGACTAGAGATTCACATTCACATACATTATTCGTATAATCAATGTCCCACTGTAATCTATATTAGAAGGGAATAACGTACTCATATTTTGGTGCTACAAATAACACTTGAGCCCCTTTTTCTTCACAGGACGACGCAACATCAAAAAACATTTTCCATATTTCTTCTCTACTATTTACATTTTTCTTTGTTTTTTCTATTTTTTCATTTTCTTCTTCTGTACATTCTTCGAAATCTTCATCTATTCATAATATAAAATTTCCTAATTCCCGATCAACAACATAGACTGGGTAATTATTTGGATTTTGAGGGTCACTTACCGTATACACCAGTCTAGTTTCTCTATACAGTCGTGTGAATTTCCCACCGAAAATTGGGATCGTAGCATAATTCATGTCCAACTGAACTGATCCACCTAATTTAGCGCCCCAAGACATAGAAATAGGCATGTCTTACTTGGAAGGGATGTCAGCAACGACCACATCCGTAAGGACACTTTTTACAGGGATTTGAGCAAGATTTACTACCAGATCTTTAATCATGCCAAGACACTTAACTTTTTTGGAATCAAATGAGTACAGGTCTTGATAAGGTCTTGTAATTTCCAGTCCTAATTTCTGCATGATAATTTTGGGCATTAAATTTTGAGAGGCTCCATAATCTAACATGCAGTTGTGGAAAAAATGGTCATGCACAATTAGTGTAATATAAAATGGAGCAACAAAATCCTTGGTGTTTTTGATGTGTGGACCAAACATGATCGTAGGTATTTCATCTTGTAGATTAATAACATCTGTGTGGCATTCAACATTAGAAAAATTTATCATTTTAGCAATTTGTTTTCTATAAATTGGATTTTTTTAAATCTCAACTAGAGGCATGGGGATTTTAATTTTATTAAGTTTGTTTTCTAAACTGAAACCTCCAATTGTTTTTTCGATTCCTATGGTTGGAACTTCTGTCTCTATTTTTTCCGGTTTTTTAGTTTGAGTTGCTCTTGTTTCAATTGGTTTTGTCCATGCATCTTGTGTTTCAGTTGGTATTTTAGTAATTGTTGCCTCATTCGTTTTTCTTCGTGACAAAATATTTTTCAGTGGATCATTCATGGAATTATTTTCTCTGGGCCACAAATTATACTTTTTTTGGAGTTTGGCCATTATTGAGTTGGCGAGTCCTTGATAGGCAGAGTCTCCTAGATTATTAATAATTTCTTCATTATTATAGGGACTCTAGATCTAAAGACTTCTCGTAATCCTGTCTAGTTAAATGTGGCTCAAGATCATTGTCACTAAGGTTGTTCAGATCTTCTTCTAACTCCTCATAATATTGCATATCATCCCCCTGCATAAAATTTTCAGTTTTAAATGGGGCTTGGATTTGTTGATCTTCATTTTTTATTTGTCTATGTTGCATCTGAGGGTTAGGGTTTATCTTGAACTAATTTCTAGGATAAGTACCATATTTGGCTTGGTCTAGCTCCATTTTGGATATTTTGTTTGATAAATCTTTGATTATTTTGGACATCTCATCCATCTTTTCTTCTGCAGACTTGGCAAATATAGAGGGTCCGACTTGTTCTTTGAAACATATAGGTTCTTTGGTTCCCATCTCAATCTTGGTTTTTAATTTCTCGGATGCCATCATATTGGATTCAATTTCTATGGCATCGTCCTGCATCCCCGCTAAAGTGGCATATCTCCTTTCTCTCAAGAGGAGAGAAAATTCAGGTTCAAAGCTTCCTACAAACGTTACGTTTGCAGTGGGTTGAGAGGGTTTGACCTCACTTGGGATTTTTTTGTACAGTTTGTTGAACCTATGAGTAAATTCGAGAACTGATTCATAATTCGTTTTTCTTAAATCCCCGAATTCGGTCAAATAATAGAGATGGTGCTTCTTCTCTCCCCATTGTTTTAGGAAGGCATTTTCTAAATGATCATATGACCGTATGGAACCTACCGGGAGTCCTCGAAACCAGGTTCTCACTTTTCCTTCGAAGGTTTGTACTAATATCCTTGAGTATACATCTTCATGTTCAATGCCCATGATATCAACAAATTTATCAAAAAAGGCTATGTGCTTGGTTGCAGTTAAATCTCCCTCACCCATGAATTTTGGTAGGTTTTTCATATACTTCTTGGGAAAATCATGAAGGGGGGAAGGGAGGACCAAGGGACAATATCTGATAGCTACCTTGGTAAATATTCTAGGGGGTGGAGGTTTTCCTTGACCACCCGCTCCTCCACCTCCAACGCCACCCCCTCCATCACCACCTCCTCCAGCAACAACCATTGGAAGTCTAGGGGATGGATTTTGGGAAAAAAGGGGATTTTCAAAAACTTCTAGGGACTGAAGTGGTGAACTTTATACTACTTCTGGATCTGGTGAAGGAAGTTCTAGAAAAAGGTCGTTAGGAGATGACAAATCTAGAAGAGGAGGAAAAGGGAAATGTGGATTGGTTTCCTCATACTTACAAGATGTATATATAGGAGAATGGATAGGGGATGAGTCACCGTATAAAATATATTATTCAAGGCTTCGGGAAACTGTAACCTTTACTTCGAGCCAGGTTAGAACCGACAAAGTATAAACAACTACATGTGTCAAATGATATCTATTCAATTCAATCTCAACTTTTATCTCAGGAACAATCACCTCCAGATTTTTGAGCTTAATCTCAGGTTGACTAGTTTATGCCTCCGCAAAGGATACTTGTTTAAGAATATCTTCAGGGGTTAGTCCTTCAATCTGAATCTTAGTATTAACTTGCATACATTTGGGTTGATATACTTTACCTTTTGATGCAACAATCGATTTGAGGTATCCCTTTGGTTTTAATAGATTTTTGGGATTTGATACTGGTGTGGTATGCTTATCATCTAGACTTTTTCTGGTATTCTTTCAACCAAGTGCCAGTTTTATCTACGGTGGAGTCGCCAAGTGAAAAATAAAAATAAGCCTTAATTATGTACTCAATCTTTGTTCACCATCAAAGATAGAAATTTTCCTTGTCATTTTCCCAGGGAAAAATAACTTCATTTCTCCGTCCCCGACAATGGAACCAAAAACATGTTGTTCCTGAGATTAAAATTAAGGCTCAAAGAGTAATGTCAGGCATCATGAATGTTTTAAAGAGTGTTTTTAAAGAGTTATTTTTCTTCCTATAGTTGTATAAGAAAAATCCTTAAATGAAATTAATAATAGGATAGTACAGAGGTTGTATTTTGTTTTCTAAGTCACAATTATGATATAAAATGGCATGGGAGAAACTTACAAAGCTATTAAACAAAGCTAGGCATCCATGGAATATGAGTCTCACCTTGTTTCCATTAGAAGAAAGTAAAGAGTGCACTCTTGAACATGATATAATATACAATAATTCAAATAGATTGCAGGTCTTGTATTACTTACAAACATTACAGAGGAAAAACTACTTACTTAACGAATTACTGAGATAATATGATTATAGTAGTCATGATACTAAATTGAAATCAATCCCTTATCAAGAAATTACATAAGGAAATTTAGAGGTATGAAAATATAGGAGAAACATATAAATCAAACTAAACAAAACTTGGAATCTATGACTACACTTGTATTAATATTCACAAAGGAGATTTTTCTCTATTACATATAGCAAGAAGAAGCCTCGAAAAGACCCTAAAATGGTTGGAATTCTTACATTTTTTAATTAAAATATCATAATTCAGAAATAAGATAGTTGTGTGTAAAATCCAATGAGCTATGTTGGCATTTTCTTATGTCTCTTCACCTACTGATAAACATTTATTTTCCTCATTCATTTGGGTTGGACATATCTGTCATCTGTTCTTCTCAATAGTTCGAAATAATGTCTTAGCCATTGTAGTTTTGTTTCCACCTGTCTCTCCAACTATATTCAATAATGAAACATGAAATTTTCTTACTTTCTCCCCGCTGTGATTTCTTTTCCATGCTCAATGCATTGGTTGCATCTATTTCAAAATTCCACCACCAACCTTGATGGATCAATTGTTTCATTCACCTCAAAAGCGTATAATTGCCTTTCTACTTGAGGTACCCTTTCTTGGATTCTTTTCAATTCTTGAGCTAAGGCCTGGAACTATGAACTTGGGTTCACTATCCATTTATTTATTTTAAGAAGGTCAATCTGGATTATTTCCTGAATGGCTTCCATATTTTTCTCTTTTCCCTTTCTAGAGTTTTGCTAGTTCATTTCAATATCAATTTTCCCTAGGGCCTTCGTGATACTGCTTCCCTAAAAATCAATGAGTTTTTTTTCTAAAGATCATAACGCTTCTTGGAAAGAATCCTTTACCTCCCTTCCCAATCTCTTGCTTTATTCCAAATTCGTTTCCCACCCCTTCAAGACCATATCACCTCTTATTTGTTCAGAAGGGGAAAGCTGAGAAAAATCAGGGACATTATCTTTTTGTGCCAAGATGATGGCATCTCGAAACTTATCTCGAGCTAAGAGAGATTCTATTTCTTTGAAATATACATCCTTCAAATCAATATCTACTGCCTAATATCATTTATGGATGGAATCAACCTTCATAAAAAGATCTTGTTGGTCCATTTCTAGTTTCTTGTTAATTTCCAATGCTTGAATTCGGAAGGCTAATATATATATTGATGTACCTTCAATCAAGTCTAATATGGCTTGCAATTTCCTTATTACCTCATCACGTTGAGTGACCAATCCTTTGTTGGCCTATGAATTTTGATGGAGCTCCTCGAGGTTAGCCCGCAGCTGTTGGATTTGATGTCGGTCATAAGCTCTGAATTGTTCAAAGTCTTGGCTCATCTTGTTCTTTACATTCTATTCCATGGTCAGTATTTGATATTGCAACTTCCTCACCAATAATTTTTTTTGTCTTAGTTTCTCTGCCAAATTATCCATAGACCATTTATTTGCAGTAGCAAAGGCACCCAATGAACCTGCAACTTCTTTCGGGAATTCTGAATCATCATGATTATTTTTGTCATACAACATCCTCTTACTTTTGGTTATTACCCCATATTTCTATCATGATTCGCTTTTTATGATGGCCCTCCTTTTCTTGATAAAGAAGAAATCCAAAGGAGGCATGTCTTTGGGCAAGATTGGGGTGAGATCACTTACAAAAATGACTTTGTAACTAGGATTTCCAAAACTAGACTGTAGAGGTGTCAATGAAGTAATAGGAGTACCGATCTCCGTAAATGGTTGTTTCTCTACTGTATTGGTAGCATGTGTGGTTAGTGTCGAAGGAGTTGCATCCTGGCCTTGCTTTATGTAAGTTTTGAGATGAGCTAGGGCCTGGAGGCTTAGCTATTCTGATAATGGGGCTTCTAATTCTTGAGTCAAAACCTCATATCTCTTTGGGGTTTCCTCAATATTTTGTTTGCTAGAGTAACCTAGTTCAAAACCTGGAGGTATAGATTCATGTGCATGAGGAGTGGCTATCTATTCTCCTTGAAGTATTTTCAGAAAAAAAACTCGCACGTGTCTTTGGAAACTAAGGAAACTAGCCTATTGTTCTGGGGACAAGGTTTGGAATCTATTAAGTACCTCTTCATAAGACCTAACTCCCCTGAATATTTCATCATGTGGGGAGTTTTCATGCACATATATTTTCGTGTTGTATTGGGCCTGGTTGTTCTCCACGATTTTGTGTGGGTTGTTCCTTTTGAATTCGATGTCAACCAACTTCACATCTTCATAAGTTGTGACCTCCACTTTGGAGTGCCTGAAATCCAATAGTGAAAAAATGTCGACCTGGATAGGGAAGGTCAACCATACCTTTTACTGGGCTCCCTTAATCTCCTTTCTGATGCCTCCCATTACTTTCTGGTAAGCTACCTCCCTACACACCTGTTGGTCTGGTAAAACATGCGGGAGAACACGTCGAGGAAATGAGCATCCAAAAACCCTAATATAAGAGAAGTTTTATTCAATGAACCAATCTGCTAGTTTTTCGAGATTCCCTATAATTCTGTCTGAAATCCGTGGAGGTGGGTGACCATATAGGGCTATATGAACAGGCACTACTACATTGTGACATATTTCTTAAAATAAATCTTTGTCCTTTTTCTCCCATAGCTTGGAATGGTAAAAGTGGATAGACGCTGCATTGGTTGGGGTCCAACTCTAATTCATCAATGGGAAAGGAGTCATGAAATAGATATCTCCCATGACATACACATACATATAGAAAGGGGCAGGTTGTCTCTTTGATTTCACCATTTTGTATTCAGTAATTTCCTTGGCCAAATTATCTAAAAAAAAATTGGCCCAATTAAAAGTGTAGCCCTCGGCCACCTCGTGCATGATCAATACCCATTCCACCAGGAAATGAGTAAGACTCTTCTTCCCAAACAGTCTATAGAGAATCATGGCTACGTAAATCATGTGAGTGTCCAATGATGTTGTGGAATACATGCCATGAGCATTGACCCTGAACTTCTCTGGGTTCCCCCACCAAGACTTGATTATATCGGGATAATTCTTATTGCACGTTTCTCAAAATCCAACATAAATGAAGCATTGTAATTATATTTAGGATCAGGATATATCTTATACATTACTTGGAGGTTCTTCGGTCGAAAAGAACCAACAAAAACTTTCTGGTGGTTGGTGATGCTCCTGGTTTGGACGTCGATGTTCTCCAAGGCCCAACCTATCATGTCGTTATACGACATGAGTCTTGGCCACATAGCTACCCTTTGTAGCTCTAAATGAGATATATATCTGATTTTAGCTTCATGAGTATTGTCTTCTTCAACACTAGAATCTTTTGGACAGTTTATGATTTCATGTTCCATAACCTCGAACACCTATGTCCAAAATTTAATAGTGTCTATAGCTCGCGACGTAGTGACTGAAATAACATCCGCATTCGGATTTGAACCCTCACTAGCCGCATCAGTATTCTTCATCATCTTCTATGGTACCATGATATCAAGAGAACATAATGAAGTTACCTGTTGCAGAGGAATTGCATGATCTTCTCAATCATATAAAACTTGCTACTTTGCGGAGGGTGAAAATGAAATTCAAAATAAAAGTATTTTTATTCACATCATATGCATTGATTCTAGTATAGCTTTACTTACGGAAAATTTATTAACTTTAATGGAAAGTTCTACTTGGTGATCCACAATCTACGTTAAAAATCATTACCACTTATTAGACATAAATGCCATTAATATTCGACAGTTCGTGTTCAGGAAATTTAGATGAGATAGAGTGAGAATTATCTGAATCTCAAATCTGTGAAGGTTAATCCATGGATAATTTTTTTAACACTTTAATTAATCATGTTTAACAAGTGTGTTAATTTAGAGTGTCTCGACAGTTCGAACTTCGATACCTTTAAATTTAGCTTGAGGGGAAATGCCCGAAACCCAAAAACATGAAGTGATTAATTATCTGATAATCGGTTTTAAGTTTTATCTAATCATATTTAACTTTAAGTGTTTCAGAAATTTGGACTTCGAAGACTTTAGGATATGATGAAGGGTAAATGTCCGAACCCCTAAGTGCGGAGTCATTAACTATCCATTGAACATAATTAACTTAATTAATTAAAGTTTAATACTTCACGATTTCATGCTTCGTTGATTTGCAAATTAGTTATTTGTTATATTTCTGAAGGGTTATCTCCCTTAGTGATGTGTCACAGATGACGTGTCGAGAAAAGGGAGGTGACACGTGTTACCTGGAATCGTATGAATCTTCAAACATAAATGTCATAAATGGGTGCCATGTGTCAACTCAGGGAAGACTAAAAAATACATGTGTACAATGACTCGTGTCCTTTAAAGGTTTAGGAAAAGTGATGAATGGACACTTTTGGGTTTCGAGGATTTTATCATTACGACTTATCGAAACACCCGAAGCGCAAAGCTCCAGAGAGGCATTTAGTGATTTACCTCTTTAACGATTAGGTGGCTCCAACACTCTGGATATATTAGGATTGTTTGATCAAACGTGAAAAATTCATCAACAATGGATATCACACGTGCCTTACTACTAATTAACCAGAAATGAACTTGATTTAAAATTCAAAATTTATTTTCTTAGTTACCATTTTGTGAAAGATTTATTTTTGTGAAGTGGAGAATGTAAATCTCAAAAAGTTTCAGGATTATACGTTTTCCAACAATTTCTTCAGGGGAGCATGCGACACCAATGGTGATCTCTTCGACGGTGCCTGTTTTAATGGAAATGTCAATTTGACTGTGGGGGAGATGTTGGCCAAGTTGCCTTCTTCAGAAGCATCATGGGTAGGGATAGGGTTTTTGAACCAGTCAATAGGCCCCAACAAAATAAAATCCTTGGTTTCGATTGCGCACAGGGAGGCTTGGGTAGGAGGGTGAAAGGCCTCTTATGAGAGGAAAAGTGCTCGATGATGGAGTGCATTCCATGGGCAATCAGGGGTAGTTAGTTCTTCCAAGATATCTTCGTCATAGTGGAAAATGAAAGAATATAGGGGATCCTTGGAGGTGGCAGGGGGAACTGTCAACAGGTAAGTGTTATTGTCCTCAAGGGGTGAGGACGTAGAAGGTATATCATGTATAGCGTGCGATGGCCCATTGTAAATAACCAAATGTCAAGAAATTGTGGGGAATATTGTGTTTACTCGGGGACTGATGACGAAATATAACGAATCTCAGTAATATGAGAATTAGTAGGGAGTTCCTAAGAGAGCTCAAGTCAAGATGTGTGGAGCACTTCAACTAATGTTTGGCGCAATTGAGGTAGAGTTGGGAAATGATGAGTGTAATGGCTATATTCTGAGCATATGGCACACACAAAATTGGCTCGTAACCCTTTATTGTGTGTGGTTGAGGACTTTGTAGTAGTGGTGGATGTAATTGGTGAAGTGGAAAGTAATGGGATTGCCTTGGGGAGTTGGATAAGATTATGTAACTCAAGAAGAGTAGGACATATGTTAGTGGGGTGTCCTTCTCTTTCGCATAGTGCGCAAGGAGGTTGAGCTCAGGGAGGGAGAAGAGCTATGGGATCATTATTCATTCATCTTTCCCCAGTGTTGCTGGTGTTGCTTCCTATTGGGGGTGAGGGTGGTGTGGAAGGATCCTCTACTGAGATCTGCATTGGTAATCCCTCTATCTTAGGAGGGAGAGATGGTGGAGAAACCATAGCGGGTGGATGGAGATACTACAAAGGTATGGAGAGAACCATGTTGAGAAGGGTGAGAGTAGAAGCTACCTAGAATTCTTGGACTCCAGGTGGTGGGTAGAAAAAGGGGATTTAGGTAATGGCTTGGGGGACTATCTCCCAAACTGGTATTTTCCCCTGGAGGGGTGGGAAATCCATGACAAGTGGTTCGGTGGTGTTTTCAATGAATTCTTGAGGTAGTAGTTCGTCGACTAGTGGAACTTCGATGTGGGGAGAGGTCTCGGTGAGAGGAGTATTTCCTCTGATATATGTCCCTCTAGAGGAAACTACACACACTTGTGCTGAAATAGAAGGGTTTAGGAGAGGTGGTGCTCCATGATAAGTCCCTAACAAGGATGGGTCCTTGAATATTCCAAGTCCAATGTCGATGACTGAAAAAGCATCCAAGCTAGTGCAGACAATGGGGAGGATGCTATCAATGTTGGTGGAATGATTAGGCTCATAATGTGTACGTTGGTCGATGGTGACGATTTTCCCATCGTGGGGGAACATCATCTTACAAAACATAGAAGAGGCTACCACCTTCATAGTATACATGAAGCTACGTTCAAACAAGATATTGTGATCAAGTGGGGCGTCAATAACTTCAATGTCGATGATGATGGTTTTTCCCCCAAGTTATATAGGGACATTTTGGAATATCCCTTTAGGGGATGATGGTCAACCGTCATAATCTCTCAGTGTGATGGCAGATGGTACTAGCTCAAGTGAGATGAATTTATGCGATACTACATTGGAAATTATGCATGTGGATGCACCTTCATCAATGATGCACTGATGAATTGTGATGTTCCAGATCTTAACTGGTATCTGGAAGGCTACTAGAGTGGGGAGGTGTGGTTCACTGTTTTCTAGATCAATGGTGATGAGTTGAGTATGAGTTGGGTCGACTGTCCCTAAGGTGGAAATTAAGTTTTTTTGTTGTCATGGACAGGTTTGGAGGACCTCCAAAACAAACATGGCTATAGTATATTGTGCTAAGTCATCGACCAGACTGTAGTTATGGGTTTCCCTAGCATGAGGGTTAGGTACATTCTATCATAAAGGCATGCAGGGTATACGGGGTTTTGGTTCAGTGTTAGGGAGGAGAATCATTAATGGTTTCTCATTTGTAGAGGAAGTTGCCTCTGAGGTGGTTGGGGTAGATCCAGGAGGTAGGCCATATGGACGACTACATGTTTGTAGAAGAATATCTTCCTCACTAGTATGGAGGATATTACGATCGGCTAGATTTCCGAGTTGATTGGGACCTGGGTTTTGATATTGGCGCATTTGTGGTGGGGCCGATTTTATCTTTTGTTGGGTATTCATCACACCTTGGTGTGGAATAGGGTTTTGTAAAATGACTGGAGGTGGTGATTGCAAATAGTGTTGTGGGGCCTGCTGAGGGCCAATTAGTGTTGGAGGGAGTTGTGTGTTCATGGATTCTTTCATCTGTTTGTAATATGAAATTTGGGGGCAGTGATGAGTATAATGTCCATACTCACCACATAGAGTGCAAGGAAAGTTAGTTATGAGGTTATTTTTCTTCCCTTGTCATGGTTTGTTGTTATTGTTTCCCCCTTAGGGGTTTTGGTTTCCTTGATTCTGGTTTCCCCCAACAAGACGATTTTGTTGGGGTTATTTCCTCCTGGTCCTGGGTTGTTGTTGTTTCATTTTTTTCCTTTCTTCATGGAATTATTCAACTGATGGGCCATATTTTCCATATTCAACTGTTCAAAATCATGAACCTACTGAATGGAAGAGGGTTGAACAAAGTTAACACTGGCATGTGGTTGTCTCGGTGGAGGAGCAACCGACTGGGGAGGACTGAGGAATGGAAAATATGGGTTGTTTTTTGGAGACAATCCATATGGCGTATATGAAGTTGAAGTAATTCCACTACTGTTGGGGTTATACACGGGGGTTG
Source organism: Picea engelmannii (assembly GCA_009831015.1). Taxonomy (NCBI): domain Eukaryota; kingdom Viridiplantae; phylum Streptophyta; class Pinopsida; order Pinales; family Pinaceae; genus Picea; species Picea engelmannii. The sequence continues at coordinate 80,271 of ML795037.1, read as the reverse complement.
GGGTGGACCCGTACTGGATTGAGAGATCAGATGCATCTGGGGTACTCGTGGGGGTCCCCCCAACGACTGAGAGGGAACAACAAGATATGCATGTTGGTGAGTGGGAGTAGGGTAATAAGACGTCCCTCCATATGGTTTTGGATATTGATTTGCACCATAGGTGGCTGATGAGTGGCCATAAGGGTTGATATGTGTCATAGAAATAATCAACCCATCCGCTGCGTAGGAAATCCTAGGTTTGTCCTGGACAAATGGTATGGGTCTAAGTGCATCAAGAAATATTATGTACAAGTAAGTTGATTGATCATATATGAGGTAAAATTGTTGGTCCTTTTTGATGGATTCCTCTTCTGATTAAGGAAAAGTAGATTCTACATCGTTTGCAATCACACGGCCGAGCTATTTATTAAACCAAACAAGACGTTTTTTGGTGGTTTCTTCTTTACATAAACTACGTCGTCGATGCCATTCATGGATGTGGTCGGCAATATGGATAGTGGTTCTTTGTTTTAACTTGGAGAGAAGTTATAAACCATCGTCATGACGAACTGGTCATTGAAAAAAGGACAAAAAGGCCTTCGCCAATGATTCAAAGGTCACATGGGACCCAAATTTTTCATCTACATACCATTTGGCTAATGAACCAGTGAGAGTTATTTGAAATAGCCTCAAGAGGATGGAATTAATGTTGGGTTGAGAATAAGGTATAAATATTTTCCTGGTTACTTTGGTTTGTGATATACTCTTTGTTGACTTTTCTATTAATTTGAAGTAATTAGGGAATAAAATTGTTAAAAAGCTCTTAGGAAATAATATTAAATGATATTAGATATTTTTTGAAATTTGGTTTGAATTGTTTTGATTTTATGCGCAAATGGACAATTGTTGTTAACTAAAGATAATTAAGAAGATCATGAAGATGCGCAGACCGTTGAAGATCGAAGAAATCTGACACAAAACGGTTCAAAGGAAGATTGACTTTTTTATCTTGCAATCTTCATAAATAGTGAAAGTAATCCTAAGGATCTCTCGATCCTTGGGATAGCTTAATTTACTTATCTCATTGTAATATATAAAGAATAGTGAACGATAGAGAGATAACCAGAATTCAGACCTCTTAATTTGTGACACTCTTTACAACAATCCCATTGTAAATGACTTATCAATTATGGAATTAATGGAAGCTTTAAGCATTTTGATCATTTTTGTGTACTGAATTTTTTGTAGCAGCATCTTCTGAAGACCGTGGGCCCAATCAATGGGAGCTATTGTCTCATCTGTAATCTTATCAATTATGTTATAATTTTGTGATCTGATATTCCCTTCAGATAGTTAAGGTAAACTCATTAAATGTGTTGATTCTTTTATGAATTGGTTATGTTGTTCCATTTTCAGAAGAGTATATGTTCCATTTGAATATTATCGATTGTTTTTCCATTTCCATTTGTTTTTAATTTATCCCTTGTGAACCCCTTTCATTTAAATTCGCATTTGTTGTTCTTTTCACATTTGTTGTTCCTTTTATTAAATTCACATTTGTTGTTCCTTTCGTGTAATTCACAATTGTTGTTCCTTCTTAAATATTCAGTATATCATTGTTCCTTTCCAAGAGATTAATTAATCATTGAGATATTGTTTCATTAAGTTTTTTCATAGACTAAATTGTTGTTTCTTAGATAGATGAATGAATTCAGTAATTGATTGATGTTTTGATTCATGGTATTTTATTGCTCATAACATATTTTTGTGGATTGAGTTATTAGTTTCATATTTTGTAGTTAATACGTTTAGAACTTGATTATTGTAGTAATTTAGATAGACTCAGATTTGTTGTATCTGAACTATCTACATGATTTAAACCTCTACAATTATTTGCATAGACTTTGCTGACAATCTTGAAAGAAAAGATGAATCCTCGGTTGATAAATTAATGTCATACTAAGGTTGTTTTTAGGAAATATTCAGATCCCAATATTTTGACGTTGTTGCTGGGGAGAATGTCAAAGATAGTATAGGTTGTGTCCCTAAAGGATGAGATATTGAAAACAGAAGGTAAGAACCTACACAGGAAACAAGTAAAATGCGTGTGCCAATGCCTACATTCAACTAATGCACAGAGGTTACATAGTTGCATAGAATTTGTGTCAGTGTGTATGACTAAGAAGAGAGAACCTGAAAAACAAAAACCCTTACCAAAAAATACAAAATCCAAGGGCTTGGTGCCCCCTGGAAGGAGCACTTTTATAGACGAAATTATCTAAAAAGTTGAATCTCCAGCCTCGGTTGGACGTAAAAAAGGTTCTACCCGAGTCGCTGAAGCAAAAAATTCACCAAATGTAGCTCATTTTGAGGTTCATAACAGAACTGAAGGAACTGAACGGAGTTTCCAAAATATACATATTCCACTTTTCAGTTCTTATACTGAAAAGTGGAATATGTATAGGCAAACCCACAAACACTTGAACCTAGATCTCCTGTGATTTTGGTAGGAGAAGGAACACCTGAAATCCCACACATAGGTAGAGTGATCAAATATCCTAAGGGACCAAGTAATCAACCACCTCGGATAGAACACCCAGACCAAGAAATCCCTTAAGTTTATTGGCACATTTTCGACCAAATGGCGCAACAAAATCAGTCGCGACCCCAGACTTCCACTTTGGAATATCCTATAGTTGATGTGGTTGCTAATTCCCTAATGAAAGCCATTCCACTGCAGAATCTTCCAACCTTGAATGGATTGATCTTAAAGGACCCTGATGTGTCCTTATTCAAGTTTTATGTCCTGTGTAGAGGCTATGACTATACCTCTGAACCCCAGAAACTAAAGATATTTCCTTCCACTTTGAAAGGAGTATCTTTGCGATGGTTTATGGGACTAGGGGGAGGAACTATAAATTTATGGGATGAAATCAAACAAGCCTTCCTTACGAAATATCAAGACTATTGTAGAACCAGGGATTGAAAAGGATGGAATATTTAAAATGACTCCAAAATAAAATGAAAAACTAGAAGAATATGTTGAAAGGTTTCAATATAACTTGCAGAGATCAACTTACGGTACACTACCATGTGAGGTACTTAAATCCACTCTAATAAAAGGTATGAAGGATGCATGGGTAGAAACATTAAATTTGATGGGAAAAGGATATATTTATCAAGAAACGTATGATGACATTGTCCAATTGTGTATGAGGTGTTCGCATGGTAGTACACAAACTATATAGGGAATACGAGCCCCCATCACTAGAAATAACAACATTACTAGCGAGAGTGTCACCCGAGAAAAAATTGGTAATCTTTTAGAAAATTTTAAAACTGACATTTGGGGTACTCTTATTACACAATTGGATGCTCTGCAGGTTAAACAGAAACAAGCGGAAGAAGACCAATCATTGGCTATATTTTTTTCATGGTGCAGGAGGAAACATGGTTCAAGGGAGTGTCCCTTGGACTTGGTTCAAACCTGCGCCATCTATTCCAAAGACCATATGACAGAGCAATGTCCATCACTCCCAGGACTACAATTTGTCTTTAGAGAAGCATAAGAGGAAACAAAACAAGTATATATGATGGCTCAGTGTCACCAATGGCGGGCTCACCCCCCAGGTATGCTACAATATACTTCTTCTTTCTTTTTTGGATAGTATAATCAACATCATAATTTTAAAAACACATGGTAGGGCCAACCATTTTCTAACCCCACCTGGTAGTCCCAACAATATCCTACTACAACCTGGTGAAATCAACCAGATGTTAATCCTACTTGGCCAAACTTTCAATACTCTACCCCGTTTTGGCAGAATTCAAATAATAACCCCTATCCTTCATAGTGGACTAGCATAGTTTCCCAAGCCCCCAATTGGACTTAAAACTAGCAGGGCCCCATGGGACTGACTAATCAACCTATGGGAATGGTTCCTCAATCTCAACCAAGTTTACAAGCTCCACTTCAATTGCCCCAAAATCACCAACCTCAAATGAGCCCTCAATTACTTACTCAACCCAACCTGAATCCTAATAACATACCAATCCAACTCGTGCAAATTGTCGATAATTTGGAGGGTGAAACAAGCTCTGTAGGATGTAACGAACTCTGATTGAGATCAGGGCATGTAATTTCTCTTGAGAAAAGTGGCATTCATCAAGAATAGAAGAATGAGAATGATATAAAACCAACAATAAAACCATCGACTGTGGTCATAACAGAAGATGAGGAACAAGGGGAAAATGCATTCAAGCAACATAATCTTGATAAAGACATAATTTCTCCTCCCATGTTTCCCAAAAGGTTAATGATAAAAAAACCAGCTGTATATCCCAACTTTGATATCATCGGGGAACTAAAAAATTTATGTGTTAAAATCCCACTCCTAAAGGATTTACAAGACATTCCTATTTATGCAAAAAAAATTAAATAATTATGTTAGTAATGTTATTTTATTTATGTCATATTTAGGCCATTAGTTGTAATTATGCCTCCTAGTCTCCTATATATACCAAGGAGACATTTTTTTTTTATTTTTTTTTTTGTAAATAAGAAAGTTATATTATGTATGGTGCCTGCTATGGCTGGAAAAAGGTTCCAAAAATACAAAAGTAACTAGCTGTAGTTGTTGGACTGCCCCAACAGAGGGGAAACCAGTCCAGTCAGCTTCCAAGTCATCTGTCTTAGACATTTGCTGTAATTTAAAACAAGTAAAGTCCAAAATATAAGCCACCTAGCCTAAGACAACAACAGAGAGCTAGACACCTGGCGAAAAGCCCAGCCACGCAGCGCCGAGATCCTCTGCCCAGGTTTCTGTCGTAGGCTTGTTCGGCTGTTCGTCCCCACGTTGCTCCCTACGCTCCTCTCGTTCAGTGTGCTCTGGTGGACCGCTGTGCTCCACTTCCTTCTGCCGTGCTGCCGCTTGCCGCAGCATGTCATCTAGACCTGTGTCAATTCCCCCCCCCCGGTGTGATGCCAGTAGGGTCCAAGGGGAGGTCCATTTGCATGGTCGAGAGGATTTGTAGAAAGGTGGCCACATTGTCTTTGGTGGCTTGCAGTCGAAACTTGAGTTCCGCCACCTCTCTTCTGAGCTCGAAGACTAGGTCGTATAGTATGCCCAGTCTGTCTCTGAAATGTTTGCTGTCGGGGTGGGTCGCCTGGTGGAGATGCAGTCGTTTGGCTGCTCCGAAAGCCCGAGGTTCACTTCGCCAGGTACTCGAGGAAGCCGGGAAGGACATGGACGCAAAGAATTGCATCCGGGGGTCTGGAGGACAGTGAGGAGTCGTGGGCGTACCGCGCGGAATGGAGGCCATGGCGCGCAGGAACTGAGGCTGCGGAGGAGGCGTGGTGGTCGAAGGTCTGCGATGTTTAGTCTGCGCAGGAAGCGGGGAGGTGCCAGGGGGAAGAATTGGGGGATGGGTAGAAGAGCCTGTGATCGGGGAGGTCGAAGGCGAGAGAGCTGGTTTGCGAGGCCTCCAAGGGGAGCCCCGCTTGGGCTTCCCTCTAATACGTTCTCTCATGGGTGCAGG
>ML795037.1:23262-63109 GCA_009831015.1 Picea engelmannii | reverse complement strand
GGTGTTTTTAAGACTACAACCATACAAACAGATGTCCCTCAAGGAAGCCAAGAAGGATAATAAATTATCACCAAAGTACTATGGCCCTTATAAGGTGTTGCAAAAGATTGGTACTATGGCATACAAATTGGAGCTGCCTGCATGTTCAGGAGTACACCCAGTTTTCCATGTTTCATGCTTAAACAAGGTTATAAGCGACAAGAACCCAGTTCAAACTATATTTCCATAACTTGAAAAGGAAGGAAAAATCATATTAGAGCCTGAAGCCATCACTGACACAAGAATTCGCAGCTGAGGAATAGATCCATTTCAGAGTATCTCATTAAATGGAGGAAACTATCGGTGGAAGATTCCACTTGGGAAGATGAGTCTTTTATACAGAAGCATCCAGAGTTACTCAAGCGTTGTGGACAACAATTGTCTCAAGGGGAGGGGCATGTTAAGCCATAAGATTGGCTCATTACCCCTCAATTGGGGCATATTGTATTAGTAATGTTATTTTATTTATGTCGGCTTTAGGCCATTAGTTGTAATTATGCCTCCTAGTCTCCTATATATACCAAGGAGACATTTTCATTTTGAATCATCTTGGACTTGAACATTTAAGTGGGGTAAAAGGAGTTTTCCCCCTCGAAGAGGATTATTATCTGAAATTATCTCTTTTTCAAGGCGTTGAGTACTTTTTCTGAGGTTTTTCTATGCTATATTGATATTTGGTTCTTAACAAATTATGTGGAAATAATCTCGGGAGAAAAACTAAGAATCCATCAACTATCCACGTGGCATGAAATGTGTCTGACCTTATTCTAGGAAAACATGAGCGAGTTAAATACACAGACCCAGGAAATATCATGGTAAAAGTTCAGATACAGGGTTGTGTTTTTCCAAATACACTGGTGGATTTGGGGGAAATAATCAATATTCTGACCACCAAGACCTATAATGTCCTAGGTATCACCTCCTTCAAACCTACTTCAACTATGTTAGAGTTGGTTGATAGATCGGTGGTTAAACCAGTTGACACCTTACAAGATATAGAAATCTCGGTCTACTCTTGGGAATACCCATCTGATTTCCTAGTTATCAACCCAATAAGTAGACTAGATGGACACCCGTTAATATTGGGATGACTGTGGCTAGCAACAGCAAATGCATACATAGGATGTCGCACATGCAACATGACAATTTCTATAGGAAGTGATATAAATAACCTTATCTTGTATCTTCCATATAAACCAAGTATGTTTGTCATACATCAATAGTTGTAGCTACCTAGATATCCAGAAGAAAACCTACGATCTCCTCTCACACTAGAAGAAGCTCTTGGGCTCAAAAACCAACTAGAAGTTGATGTGATCAACAACTTCATTAACAACCCAACATGTCAAATGATAAAGATGTTTTAGATAATGAATCACAGGACGATCCTTTGGAAGAATTGATGGAGCAACAAAATCCCACTACTGTGGTCATAACAACATTATAGCTGAAATTGCACTAGGAATATTTCTGAATATTAACACCAATTTGAATGAACAACAACAACAAAAATTAAGTTAGATCCTTTCTAAATACCAACAGGCTTTCACTTGGGAGTATCCTAAAATGAAGGGAATTGATCCCCAACTATGTACACATCATATCTACATCGAAAAAGACACCCAACCCATCCTACAACCCCAACGAAGATTAAACCCTCATCTTAGGGACATTTTCAAAGAAGAATTACAGAAACTGTTGGATGTAGATTTCATATATTCTATTTCAGACAGCCAGTGGGTCTCCCCACTGGTAATCGTCCCTAAAAATAATGGTAAATGGCGAATCTGTGTAGACTACAGAGAGTTCAATAAAGTTACCCAGAAGGACCATTTTCTCCTACCATTTATTGATTGGGTCCTTGATAATTTAGCAAGGAAGCAATTTTTATCCTTCCTAGATGGTTTCAGCGATTATAATTAGATTCAGATTACTCCAGAAGACTAGGATAAAACTGCATTCACATTTCCTTGGGGTACCTTCGCATATCGAGTATTTCCCTTTGGATTATGTAATGCTCCAGCTATATTCCAGAGAGTTATTTTAAGCATATTTTCTTATTTAATTAATGAAGGACTTAAAGTTTATATGGATGATTTTACCCCTTATGGCACTGAATTTGATCAAGCTTTAAGCAATATGGAGAAGGTACTAGAATGATGCATTGCTACTAGGCTATGTTTAAGTCATGAAAATTTTCATATGATGATGACCGAAGGTGTGGTACTAGGACACTATGTTTATGCAGATGGAATCAAGGTAGACGCAACAAAGATAGAGGTAATCCTTAAATTACCTACACCTCGTACACATAGTGAGGTACGTAGTTTCCTTGGTTGTGCAGGTTATTAGCGTAGATTCATAGAAAATGTTTCAAGAATAGTTGCACCTTTACATGCTTTAATTGGTAATGTGGAATTTCAGTCGTCTGATAAGTATGATGTTTCATTTGCAGAGATTAAAATGTTAGTTTCAACAACACCGGTGTTGAGAGGACCGAAAAGGAATTTACCATTTCACATCTCTTCAGATGCATCAGATATCGCTATAGGCATTGTACTTGGACATGAAGAAGACAAGAAACCTTATGTTATTTATTTTATTAGCAAAATTCTTACTACTGCCGAATTAAACTACACAGTAACAAAAAAAGAATTTTTAGCCGTTATACATGATATTAATAAAATTCGACACTATATAATAGGCTATACAATAGTTCTGTATACTGACCACTATGCTATTAGATATTTATCCAAAAAACCAATTACTAATGGAAAGGTTACTCAGTGGTTTTTGTTGTTGCAGGAATTCAATATCATTAAGGATTGGTCGGGATGTGAGAGACATGTTGCAAATTTCTTGTCTCGTGTACCCAAAACAAATAACTCCTTGAAAGTCGAAGACCAATTTCCAGATGAACACCTGTTCACTATGACTATTAAGATGACTTGGTACACTGATTTGGTGAATTATCTGGAAGTTGGAAAATTACCAACACACCTGTCATCAAGAGAAAGGAAATTAATTGTTCAGCATAGTGCATGATTCACATGGATTGGTGGATATCTTTTTCACATAGGGTCTGATCTTCAGATCCGAAGATGTATTAGAGATGATAAAATTCACGATGTCTTGAAGGCATGTCACGATGATCCCAGTGGCATACATTTTATAGACCGCAGAACTGGGCATAAGGTTTTATAGATGGGCTATTATTGGCCCTCAATATTCAAAGATGCAAAGAAGTATGTCCAGGCCTGTGACATATGTCAGAGGATGGGCCAACCAAGCCAAGCTGGTGAAATGCCCCTACCACCACAAGTGGTGGCAGGACCTTTCGAGAGATTGGAATTAGATTTTGTTGGTCCCTTTAACCCAAAATCAAACCCAAAATCTTATATACTAGTTGCAACAGACTATAAGACCAAGTGGGTAGAACCAATGGCCTTTCCAAACATAACTGAGGAAGCAGTCATTAAATTTCTCTTTGAAATATTTGTATTCTATGGATTCCCTAGGGATGTAATAATTGACGGAGGGTCACAATTTACTTCACATAAAATCTCGGCCACTCTATGCAATTATCACATTAAACGTATGGTTACCTCCCAATACCACCCCCAGGGAAACAGACAAGTGGAGAGTACCAATAAAGTCTTGGAGGCAATCTTGAAAAAAAAAGTCTCAACAAATCATCAAAATTGGGTAGCTGAGCTTCCAAATGCATTATGGGCCTATCACATAACATGGTGTAACACTATTGGCCTACTCTCCTTATCACTAGTCTTTGGCAAAGAGATTATGTTTCCAATTGAATTTGAGATTAAGACTCTAAGAATGGCCTAGGAAATTGGACTGGATCTTACAGAAGCATATACACAATGCTTACAATAGCTCAATGAGTTAGATGAAGCACACTTGTTCGACCTTCAGAACACAATTGTTATTCAGCAGTAGAGAGCTAGCTGGCATGCCAAGCATATTAATAAGAAATCCTTCTAGAAAGGTGATTGGGTGCTTCTCTATGATTCCACATTTTAGGATTTTCCTGGGAAATTGTAGACAAGGTGGATGGGACCATATGAAATCAAGAAATTTCATGATAATGGAACTTTCACTTTAGTTACCATAGATGGGTCTGGTTCTCCTTTTCTGGTAAATGGACATTGGTTATGGCTCTACCATCAACCACTTTCAAAAGAATCATTTTGCCAAGAAGTAAGTAATGATCCTATTGTTCATATTTTAGTTGGATGGGAAGGTAACCCAACAGCTTCATCTCCATGAAATTGTTGTTTTTATTAGCACTGTACATATTGTATATATTTTTCTTTAAATATTTGATTGAGTTTTAAGTTTTTATTTTCTAGGAAAGTCACTATAAAGAACTTTGGAGAACACAAAAACTAGAAAGGATGATTGTAATGAAATATAATTAGCACTATTTTTTGTTCCTTATTCAAACTTCAAAATTACTCTTGTTTCACTTTGAAAAATGCATCAAATATAAACCTTGTTTTATACAAGAGATGAATATGTCATGTTATGCAAAAGAAAGTCAGGAAACTGCACTAACATAATGTGTGGTTGTAACTGTAGTAAATAGAAATGAATGCATGACACCGTAAACCATCCAATATATTGTAGTCCCTCGATAATTGAATAAACATAGCCATAAAATTAAATGAATTTAGTTGATGACTAATCAATCCTAGATTCGCTAAAACAAACATTTATGTGGGAGGTATCCAATTACTTAATTAAATGGTTAAATTTGAACATCATCGTCATCTTCCTCGAACGTAACAACTGCCATTCCCTTTGTTGCGACTGTTGTTTCCTTTGCGGGTAGTGTCATTCATCCAAACATAACAAATGTTGTTCCCTTTGTTGCGATTGTTGTTCCCTTTGGGGGTAGTGTTGTTCATCTGAACGTAATAGCTGCAGTTCCCTTTGTTTCGATTGTTGTTCACGTTGAGGGTAGAATTGTTCCTTCGAACGTAGCAGTTGTTGTTTCCGTTGTCACGATTGTTGTTCCTTTTTTCGGGTAGTGTTTTTCATTCAAAATAAACAACTGTTTTTCCTTTTTGCGATTGTTCATATTGTTGTTCCTTTCCCTTGAAAGTAACGATTTTTGTTTTCACCAACAACATGTGCTATTTCTATGACTACTCCTGATACGTTTGGCTATGCCTTTGGGAATGAACTTCACTAACTAAATTTTAACAACATCACTTCTAATCATCATGGTAACGATTTATCATTTTCTTTTTGAGGACTATCTAGCATACCTTATCAAATTGTTTATGGATTGATTTTTCCGAATTATCTTAATATTGTTCATAATCCTTAATCACCGTAATTCGTTTCTTTCCCCTATATATATACATATAGTTGAATGATAAATTTCCTTCACATCATAATAAGGAGTCTAAGGAACATTTTTACTTGGCATTCTTACACTTATTACTCCATCCCACACTCTTAAGGAGTAGATGAGCCTCCCTTAATAAAGCCTTAAAAAAAAAAAAGAGGAAAAAAAGAAATAATAATAAAAGAAATAATTATAAATAAAGAAAATAACCTTCTCCCAAAAAGGATATGGGGTCTCATCATGAGCGAACCTACCACGATCAAAATAAATTAACATAAGTGAAATTCCCACTATGGATACCACACTAGTGCAATGGCCTTTGGCATTTAGGGTCAAAGGACAAGAGGTCTCATCAAGAGTTAGCTTGTTCACTTTGTTACGATCTAGTGAGTGGCATTATTGTTATCTGGCTACCAAACCAGGATAGTGACCTTTTTGGGAAAAGACTATTCAAACTATTTATTGAGGATAGTGGCTCATCTATGGGTTAAATGACAACCATGTCGAGGCTATGGATGCCTGTTGGCAGCAGTGGCTCTGCCTGTGGTATTGAAGTTTATCTTAATACACTAAGTTTTTATTATGTTCATAGAATTCCTTTCTTAAAAATGAGGCTATCATTCTTGCTATATTCAACACAAGGGAAAGTAACAAAATTATGACACGTGGCATATTTATAAAACGTGAACATATTAGGAATTCTCAGAATATTCTTCCTTAACATATTGAATATTGGTATTTGGACTTGTACTTTCCACAAAAGGTGTGATTATCATTCATGATTAAAATTAAATTGATTTTAAAGTTATTAACGATTGTTCTCCCAGCGGCAATGATGTAATAATTATACCTTAGTTGACTGATCGTCATCATTACGTTCACACATACCGTTGGTAGAGGTCGACCTTTTCATTCATCGGGGGGTGTACATTCCGCACGATTATCGATAATCCATAATGATTATAGATAATGGGAAAATTCGTATTTCTATATACCATTGTTGTTCTGTAATTTTTACCATTTCTAGTAATTTTCTTTCACAGGCTGGTCTAACTAGTTTTGCAGTTGGGAACAATAGTTGTGCTTAATTGTTTACATAAGATATGGGTGGCCGAATCATTCACTGTGACCCTACATTTCTACAAGTGACTGATCAAGAAAGATAAATTCTACACCGTCTAGGGTGGACGTAATACTTTAACAGATTGCAAGGATTCGATATAAATGTTGTGTTAACGCTCTTCCAAAATCTACAAGGGGGAGTCTTAGTAATTCATGGCATACAAATACTAGTTACCGATGCCATTATAGCCGAGGAAACATGCCTTCCAAAAGAAGGAACATAGTGGACTGGTAAATACATAGTACTCAAGAAAGTTGTGGAATCCTTCACAGAACTAGAGGAGGAATTCGACAAGAAAGGAAAAGGCCTAAACCCCACTGCTCTTAGTGAACCTTGGGGGGAGCTAGCAGGCATGGTGTAGAGATATATCACATGTGACAGATGATACGATGTGGTGAGACCTCACCACCTCAAGCTGCTGGCAGTATTGAAACAACAGTTAATGTTAAATCTATCATTCTTTTTTAATAGCATGTTGCATGAAATCGCAAAGAGAACCCAAAAATACAAAGACCCTACTAATGTAATCATTCATCACGGGTTAGTAAAATTTATAGTATATAGGGCCTTAAATCATACAAAAATAACATTGGGGGATTTAATTAATCTTGACAGACCCCTGCAAATTGAGAAACCTTAAGTCCACCATGAAATTTCCCCACAAGGAATTGAGGCAGCCCAAATAGAGGGAGATAATGCCCAAATATAAATACTAGCCTCCCAACCTGAAATGGAAACAAACCTTATTCAGTTAGTAGAAACCCAGACAATGCAATAAGGAACATCAAAGAGGAAAATACAGAGAACAATTTATGTTCCTAAAAGCTTCTCTATAAAAGGAATAAAGGGTAAAGAGACAACACAACCTGAAAGCACTTAGGAAACTATGCAAACAGAAGAACCATCACATGAAATCCATGTAGGACAACATGATGATATCTTCAGAAGTTATTAAGAGGGGATGGACCAAGTGTTGGGAAATTTGGGAATATCACTTATTGAGGATATAGACAGGCCAGAATAATCCCAAGCTCCAAACTCCCCTCCAAAATTTGCCTATGATCTTCCTGATATGGTGATGCCATCCTCTCCTATGAGGGAATTTCCCGAGGAAGTAGAACAACTAGAACCTCAGTTTTAGGTGAACAATACTTTAGAAAAAAAAGATCACCCATAAGATACAAGGAATCAATTACCAATTTATCAGCATGGGGAAGACCTTGAAATTCCCCTTGAATAGAAAGAAACAACAGAAAAAAGGCAATAACAGAATCAAAAAACCGGAGCATGAAAATAAGAAATTGAGGAAGAGGGTCAAGAAAATAAAGGTATTAAAAAAAATTTTTGGCAGATTGAAAGAAACAATTAGACAACTTAACAAGCAATTGGAACAATCTAACAAAGCCCATAAGAATCATAAATCTAAGAGGGCTAGAGTACAGGGAAGAAATCCACTTCCCAGAAGGGAAATTCACACTAATTATGTTGAAACACAAACAAAGTTTTATGCTCCTTTAGAAATAGATGAAATAGAAAATCAAACAGATTCTCTAACAACAATAGAAACAATTGTTGATACTGAATAAGTATGTCATTCCCCTGAACATGATGCCACTATTAGAAGGTTGGAAGCAGAATTGGAACAATCCCAAAAAACCCTAACCCAATGTTGAAATGAAATGGTAACAGTGACAGAACATCAGAAAGTTGCTAGACAACTCCGAGCCATGTCAACAACTTAGAATGAAACCTTGTCTGAGCTCAAAAGATCTAAATAAAAGGTAAAGAAGGTGCAAGGTCATCTTGATGGACCTTTGGATAAAATAAAAAATGTTTTCTCTATTTATTCGTATATATTAGCTATTAGGGCCCCTGCTACTAATTATGCCCTATTTCTATTAAAATGTTATTTGTTACTAAAATTGAAAGCTATTAGGGTAGGCACACCTTCTGAGTTTACCATTGTCTCTAATTTTGTTTCATGCTTTAAAGAACAAGAAGATGTAGTACAATTCTTTTTGTGTGAACTATATCTTCATAATTTCATTCTAGAAGAAAACAGAAATGAGAACCCCAATAAATTCAGTAGGGATATCCAATTTCAGGCCTTTTTGTCTTTTGCCAAAAACCAACTCAGGTGGGCCAAAGTACATAAGGTCTTCATTAAAAGAGAAAATGGGCTAGACTTATGGATCAAAGGGGAACCTCCTAAACCCTTTGATACCATTATGAAACATAGAGAATTTATGAAGAGGGAGAAGATTGTGGACTCTTTATCTCCCATCCATAGACATGTTGTACATTCAGGGCTGCAATTTTTTGGAGAAATTAGAGAAGAATCCCTTTCTTCTACCAAATTAAGATGGAGTGTCTCTTCAAATCAAGTCTAGAACAGGGAACCATTTGGTTTCAGTAATTTTCAAGCATTTTCTCTCAGGTTAGAGAGGTATGCCAAAATGATCATGGAAGAAGGGCCTTACTGGATTGGATGCAGGTACAATCCCCCCATTATTTGGTATCCTCCAGAGGGTTATCAGAGTGTTTATGAATTCGTAAGAAAAGGGAATATGTTTCTTTTGAAGAGCTTAAAGGTAAGCATGGGTTCAAGAGGCCTCTCCACCCTTCAGTATTACTTATTTTCATATAAACTCTCTTGTTGCATGAGGACATGAAAAAAGGTAAGTTGAGGGGTATGTTGGGTTGATAAAAAGGTATAAATATTCTCCTTGTTACTTTGGTTTGTGATATACTCTTTGTTGAATTTTCTATTAATTTGAAGTAATTAGGGAAGAAAATGGTTAAAAATCTCTTAGGAAATAATATTAAATGATATTAGATATTTTCTTAAATTTGGTTTGAATTGTTTTGATTTTACGCAAAAATGGAAAATCATTGTTAACTAAAGATAATTAAGAAGATCATGAATATGCATAGACCATTGAAGATCGAAGAAATCAGGCACAAAACGGTTCAAAGGAAGATTGACTTTTTATCTTGCAATCTTCATAAATAGTAAAAGAAATCTTGAGGATCTCTCGATCCTCAGGATAGATTAATTTACTTATCTCATTGTAATATATAAAGAATAGTGAATGATAGAGAGATAAACATAATTCATATCTCTTAATTGTTGACACTTTGTACAACAATCCCATTGTAAATGAATTATCAATTACGAAATTAATGGAAGCTTTAATCGTTTTGATCATTTCCACGTACTAAGTTTTTCGTAGCAGTATCTTCTGAAGACCGTGGGCCAAGTTGACAAGAGATACCATCTCATCTGTAATCTTATCAATTATGTTATAATTTTGCAATCCGATATTCCCTTCAAACAGTTAAGATAGACTCATTAAATGTGTTGATTCTTTTATGAATTGTTTATGTTGTTCCATTTGCAGAAGAGTAGATGTTCCATTTGAATATTATCGATTGTTGTTCCATTTCCATTTGTTATTAATTTATCGCTTGTGAATCCCTTTCATTTAAATTCACATTTGTTTTTCTTTTCACATTTGTTGTTCCTTTCGTTTAATTCACAATTGTTGTTCCTTCTTAAATATTAAGGAGATCGTTGTTCCGTTCCAACATATTAATTAATCATTGAGAGATTGATTCATTAAGTGTTTTCGTAGACTAAATTGTTGTTTCTTAGATATATGAATGAATTCATTAATTGATTGATGTTTTGATTCATGGTATGTTATTGCTCAGAAAATATTTTTGTCCATTGAGTTATTAGTTTCAGATTTTGTAGTTAATTCATGAATAACTTGATTATTGTAGTAATTTATATAGACCTAGATTTGTTGTAGCTGGACTATCTACATGATTTAAACCTCTACAACTCTCTACATAGACTTTAATGACAATCTTGAAAGAAAAGGTGAATCTTCGATTGATAAATTAATGTCAGACTAAGGTTTTTTTTAGGACATCTTTAGAGACCAACAATCATCTATGACATTGTTTGAAGAGCACCATAAATGGAAGGTCATGACATGGTTGGCGAGGTCTTCCCCCAGTTTTCCTTCAAACTTCAAGATGTTTGAAGGCAACTTGATAGGCATATTTGGCCAAGTGTCATCATGTAAAATGGGATCATTCGTGAGTTTGGTTAAATCAGGAATGTTGAGGGATGCCATGTATGGCATAGGGGGATTTGGTGGAGGATTAGTTCCAGCCATTGTGTGTGTAGGTAATGGGGTTGTCCCTTAAGAGGGATTTGTTGGGTTTGTATTTATCCCTTGAGAAGAAGTTTGTCCCCCTCCTCCTTGTGAAGGAGAACCAATATAAGGATTTCCTTGGGTATTTGAATCAAGCAAGGTGGAACCAAGTAAAGTTGATCCCAAGATAGTAGCACTCATGGGGGTGTGAGATGGTGTGTCCGGTGAGGTGGCGAGACTAGGGACTCCTCCTAGAATAGGAGGGATATTATACAAGCATATAGAACAATGGGGATTCTGTGGTTCCCCTATGGTTCCAACTAGCGAAGTCAATGTGTGAAACTTGTGACAAGAGAGAAATAAATGAACAAGATATTTTTATAGTTTTGACCTTCACACTATTTATAGTTTTTACCATGGTGGATTTTGACCATTTTGGGGAAAAACAAATGATCGTGTCCTAAATGACCTATTGTCCTTCCTCTCAATTTAGCACTGGTCCTTCTAATAGCACTCGACAGTGGGGTCTGAAGCCACCTAAAGAGGAACTAGTGAAGATTGAATTAATAATTTATAATGAGGGGTAGAGGGTGCATATCCTGAAAGAGATGGTGATATTTCCCAATAGCCTCACAAAATCTGATCAAGGTGCGATTGCAACCCACAACCACCACCTGGGTAGATATCCTTTGTTTGGCCACTAAGTACCTCGGTCAAAGTGCAAAATTTAGATTTTTGGCCTAAGAAATGGGTCACGGGATGGATACCATCACAAGATTTGGGTGACTCAAGGAGGGATGCACAGAAAAAATGGAACTCGACCTTCGACCCTTCACGGGTATCTCCCTGCCTTATGTTATAGGAACACTTGACTTGGAGGATTTTAAAGATCCCTATTATCAACTTCTATTGTTTCAAAATGTGAGAATCTGATAACGAGGGGTTATTTGGATGCCTACCCCCTGATATCCTACCTAGAATAAAAGAATTATTTTGGCACCTCCTGTGGAGGAAAATTTAGTACGTTCTTAGAAACGTTTTAGATGGAGTGGGCTGAGAGATTGGGGTCATGCACCAACCTCGTTTGAATTAAATTGGTGTGGATAATTTCCAAAGAAGTAGTCGGATATTTCAGAATTCCTTTGAAGTATGTTGTGGGTACTAAAAAAGAAAGCTTACTTCGACCTCCACTTTTTAATAGAAATTATGTGTGTGATGAGTGGCTTTGTGTGCAAGAAATTGAAAAGTGTGCAAAATATTTTTAATAAGTTAAGTGTAAGATTGCAGCATGTGGACTTCCTGTGGTCCTTACAAATCTTCTTACCTAGCTTACTATGTTTTCTTGGTACAACCTTGTAGAATATTTAAAGCCCTAAAGAACTAGCAATATGGACATATGGGTCCTTACTTGATCCTTTAAACTCCCTAGAATGTTGTCTAAACTAGAAAATATTTTAAACTATCCTAGGATTGTAGACATGTGGGCATGTATGGGCCTGTTACTTGATTTTTTAAACTTTCCTAGAGTGTTGTCTAAACTAATAAATCTTTTAGAAACTATCCTAAGATTGCAAAAATGTGGGAATGTATGGGCCCTTACAGATATTTAAGATGATTTCCAAAACTAAGAGGTACCCTAGGGGGGCTTTGTCCCCTCCTAATGTTTTTTTAAGGAAGATGAAATTTCCTTTCAACCACCTTTTCTGATTCTCGAGATCACACTTGGGTACAGGGGAAGAGCATGATTGAGGGTTAAAATTGATTTCTAGTCATAAATTAATTGATTGTGTTTTGAAAAAGAAATAACTTCAACTCAAAATTTTAAATGCCAAATGAGACATCCATTTGGCAACAAAGCAAAGAGAAGAACATGATTCTTTTTACCGTTATGTGCTTATGTTAGATAACCTTTATTATGAGAAAGGACTCTAAGTGAAGTGTGGTTGCTTTACATAGTCCAGGAAATTAAAATTTGAAGGCAAGGGGCCCTCAAATCACTCATAAAAACCCTTACAATTTTGCAAAAAATGAACTTATGCGCGGGTTGTAGTTCTGACAGGCGCACAGAGGGCACAAAATGCGCAAAATGTGTAGAATGCACATCTATGTGCCTTGAAATCCGTGCACTTCTTGTCACACATCGGGAAATAAATTTCCAAGTGAAATTCTCTTTCCTTGGCTCTGAATTTTGACTTTGGAAGACTAGATTAGGCCAGTTTTGGTACTTGCATATCCAAACAATTAGAAAGAAGTGATCTCAAGACTTAAATAGGGAGGAATTTGATACCATTCCCTAGTATGGTTGCCAATCTATTGTGTTGGTTTTTTCACATGGGTGAGCAAAAAAACAACACTTACTTTCCTAGTTAAGTTAGCTAAACAAGACAGAGGTTTGTGAGTTTATTAGATAACAAAATACATATGAAACAAGGAAATAAAACTAAAAACAAAGAGAAATAAATGTTAGAGAAGCTTGGAAGAACTAGAACCATGAAAAACAAAAAATGACCATCATATAGCTACCAATGGATCAATATATTGATAGGCTAACACTGTAGAGAAAGGCATGGAGTTATGAATCCCCTCTTTCTCCTTGGGAGGGATCTTGAATTCCATAATAGAGATCTCTTCTCTTCATGCAATGGAAAGTGACAATGGTGAAGAAATATAATACCAATCCTCTCAAGACGTGAGTGGAATGGCCCTTACTATAGTGCTTGAATGATTCCAAGAGAAAAAAGGATTCTTCAAGAAGAATTCTTGCAGCATAACAATACCTTGAAGTTATTATTTTTCTAGCACACCCATGGCACATATTTATAGTTTCCATCCATGGAAAGATACAACTGGTTCATAGTGTGAACAAGGGGCCTTTTAGGGCACTTCCTAGCCCTTGACCAGCCTCTAAGCTAGATTTCGATTAGATCTGAGAGTCAAATCGTGTTGAGGGTCGGACTAGAAGTGCTTGAGAGGCCTACATAATTCATAAATGTGTCGTTCATGAGAAGTGTGTGGATTTTCTCGTAGACATTCACGCATATTGCGTAGAGTGCACGATTAGGTTTGTGTTAGCCTACGCACTGTGCGCGTGCTTCCTTTGGTGAATTTGCACACTTTAATTTTTGAACGAAGTGTATATTTTTGTGCCTTTTTGATGGAATTTGATGTTGTAGGTGTACTAATTGTTGCTACAATTTATGTCTTTCTTCAACCATTGTGTGCAATGTTGTAGACAATTTTTTAGTGATAACACTTGGGAATAAACCAAGCACAACAAGAATAGAATTAGTATCATATATGAAAAGGATTTCACCTTTCATAATCTAGATTACACCAAACTGATCCAGTTTCTTAGTGCTAGACTCCACGAAATTTTAGATTCAACTGCTCCAGTTCAATAGCCAATTCTAACATACTAACATTGTCAATGAGTTGGCCACATGGAATACCAGTTCTTCAATATTCATCCTTATGAGCATTGTAGATAGCACAATCATCCTTTAGATAGGTGTTTTAAATGAAAGAAAATTGCAATAGTAAATAACCATAATGGGTGGATGTCTTCTTGACAATGGTCTTCAATAGTCAAGAAGATATGTCAATCATACCAAAAAATTCACTCTCAAGTATTTACAATCTTCCAGTGGACATATTTTGGTCTTCTCACCTTGTCCCTGATAGGGGGAAACAACATCAAAAATCGACAATTAAGCTTCAAGTTTTGAATCCATATCAGTTTATTAGTGAAAAGAGAGTGTGATTTGTTTGTGGTTTTCCTTAAATTGCAACTTAGTAGAAGAATCATAACTTCTACTAGACAATCATTTGTGGTTTTTTCTAGCACAGGGGAAGACCCAGGGTTCAACGCTTCAACAATGCACAAACAAAACCCTAACTACCGGCCCTTTTGGCAACACCTGCGAAGCAGATGAAGTCTCACCCGAGGTAGAGGAAAGGGGGGTTGCAGGACTCAGGTGTTTACAACCAAGTTGGGACATAGATTTGTGATTATGATACTTGATAGAACACTTAGCCAATAACATGCATTAATTATTGAACCTTATTCACATCGCGGGTCACACCCTTATTACATATCAACATAGTAGCAATCAAGATTATGCACATCCAATCTTTTAGAACATAGCATTAGCTCAGATATAGCATTCAAATATCATAAATCACTAAGCATCCACAGATCTATCTATCATACATCAAGATCAGTGCACTAAGCAGATAAACACATAAACAACATAAGCAATATTTCACAAAGCACATCATAACACAGATATATGCGGTTCACCCCAGTGTGGGGCTATGTCCACCAAATTCTTCTTATCTTCTTTATTAATCTTCAATGTTTCTACATTCTTCAGCTCTTGCATATAAAGCCACAAAGCGCAACTCCACAGAGGACAATAGATTTGCGCACATCCCGCTAAATCCTCCTTCCCAAAATTAGGTCAAGGCACAGAGCCGACTCCTTATTAGCATAAAGCCTTACAAAGTCTCTACACAAAGCCTCTTACAATTACTTGCACTGAGCCAAAAAGAATCAATACAACACTGAGCTAACACCTTTTACATATTCTTGTAAGAAGCCAACTTAGAAATACTTCGCTCTAAGTCCTCTCTACTTATTTATACATTACAAAAGGCCTAAAAATGGGTAAACCCATGGGACAACATCCCATACCCATTACATAAACCCTAAAAACCCCCAAAATCCCGCAAAATAGGTGAGATCCCATGGTCTCAGCTCTGCCTGGGCGCTCCATCTTCGACCAGCCTTTCGAAGTCCCAAAAATGGTGAAACAAGACCAATGTTTCCTCAAAAATTGGTCAAGGACCAACAGGCCCCTAACACTCACATGTGACTCATCCTGAGTCACTCATATTTGGGCAGGTCTACTTCGAAGGCCTCGATATTAGCTCGAGCTACCTCAACTTGATATTTCTCTAGAGCCTCCTACTCGATGAACTCGTGAATGACTTGCATGGTGACAAGCCTTTCCAGGCATTGTTCCACTGTCACAACCAGTTGGTCTAGCTGCGAGACTTGTAATTTGAATTCTTCAAAAATCATGCAGACCTCGTCCTGCACTGGCTGAAGTCTCTATGTCACCTCCATGACTTTTCTCTAGATGGAAGTAACCTGATGTTGGACTGCGCACTATTCCTGCAACCTCTTCATCTTCTCAAGTGCAATAAGCCGCTTCATCTATGCTTGTACCGTGGATGTCTGTTGCTTCGTCTCCTGGAGTTGTGCTTCCAATTTCCTCAGCTATGGATTTTTTGAAAGGTGCTCATAGGTCTATGCACTTTGATCACTTAGTTTCTTACACTCTAAGGAGAGTGCCCTAATTATTTCTACTGTGTTCCTGGAATCTACTTCCCTCTGATCACACACTTCTTGCGGAGTGCTCGACACTGCTTGGATTTCTAGCTCCATTACTCTTGCTTGAAGATGTTGAATGGCCTCAACGAGCTTCCCCACTTGTATCTCATCTGAATATTCTTCCTCCTATGCCAATCCTAGCACAGAGTGAAGTTATTTAGTCACTTCCTCCTTGATCGCAATCTTCTCTGCGAGTAGTTGGTCTTTTTCTTTCTGTATCTTCGCATTGTTCTGCTCGAAATTCACCTGAATTTCATTTTTTTCCTTCTACGCAACTCGAAGTTTCTCTATGACCTCCTCCTTTTATTGCTTTAAGGCCTCTGTGGCCTACTCCTTTTCTTCTTGTATTCGATGGATTCGAGCCTCGATTTCATCTGCTAGCCTTCATAATTGGGTTGGCTCATCCCCTAATTCTACACTTTCTATTGAAGAAGGTGCAGTAGGCATTGCGTGGCTCGAATGGATAGTTGGTTGTATGTCTTTGAGATCCTTCTCTATTTTTTCATACAATGTTTCTTGCTTTGTTTCATGTCTTTGCAGGATATCCTTTGAAGCATCTTCTACAACTGTGATGATGAGCTCGATATTATCCACTGTGAGCACACTTTGTGACTGAGGCTTATTGGCTCAGGTCTTCTTCCATGCTGAGGGTTTCTATGGAGAAACCTTCCTTTTATTTGATGTCTTGGCCTCTGTAAGGGGATCCTTTAGCGGTGTCACTTCGCCTTTTTCTTTCTTGTCTCCTTATTCCCCTCCTTCTTCTTGGTTCAATTTGTCTCCTCCTCCTCCTCCTCGTGAGTCCGACCTACTTTCCTTTGAGGCGTTGTCCTCCTCATAACTTCCTATGTTCTGAACTTCCTCCTTTTGCTTATTTTTCTTTGCATTTCTCTGTCCATCATACTCAGTCTGGGTGACCAAAGGACTTTTTATGATGTCGGGGTCAGATATTTCGGCATATTCGACTAGTACAAGGAATTTTGTTGGCCATTCCTTAGTGATATCTTCCATGTCTTCCTCGGCCAACTTATAGTAAGACTGCATATCCTCCTTACTTTCATCCCTGCGCACAGTGATGTAGACGAAGTGTCTCTCTACACAAAACTTCATGAACAGTCTATACTGATGGAGTGTATTCAATGTCATTCGGGGGAATGATTCAATGGTGTACTTTAGCTGCAGGTAGTAAGCATGAAAGACAACATTCGAGTGCCACTGCTTCACCATGTCATTCTTGTACCACAAGGTGGAGAACCTTCTGGCCAACGGCTCCGATGGCTCGACTTCTGGGAAGGTTGCTCCTTATGACATTTTCTAAGCGACAAATGCGATCAGTACCAATATCCAACTAAAGTGAAACTCATACCCTTGATCTTGCACTTTGTGATAGTCCTTTTCTAGCTCATTGACGAGGTAACTCGCCCAATTCATCTGCATTCCTTATACACATTTCCCTGTGTTAGGAACCAAATATCAATATAGCATAGAAAAAACTCAGAATAAGTACTCAACGCTTTGAAAAAGAGAGAAATTCAGATAATAAGCCTCTTCGAGGGGGAACCCTCCTTATTCCCACATAAATGTTCAAATACAAGATGATTCCAAATGAAAATGTCTCCTTCATATATATAGGAGACTAGGAGGTATAATTACAACTAATGGACTAAATCTGACATAAATAAAATAACATTATAATGTAATATTCCCTAATTAAGGGGTAATGAACCATTATTTAGGGCTTAACATGCCCCTCCCCTTGAGACAAGTGTTCTTCGCAATGCTTGAGTAACTTTGGATGCCTTTGTATAAAACACTCATCTTCCCAAGTGGAATCTTTAGCAATAGTTTCCTCCATTTAATGAGATACTATGAAATGGATCTATTCCTCAGCTGACGAATTCTTGTGTCAGTGATGGCTTTAGGATCCAATATTATTTTTCCTTCCTCGTTAAGTTCTGGAAATATAGTTTGAACTGGGATCTTGTCACCTATAACCTTCTTTAAGCATGAAACATCGAAAACTGGGTGTACTCATGAAGATGCAGGAAACTCCAATTTGTATTCCATAGTACCAATTGTTTGCAACACCTTATAAGGGCCATAGTACTTTGGTGATAATTTATTATCCTTATTGTCTTGCTTGAGGGACATCTGTTTGTATGGTTGCAGTATTAAAAACACCCAATCCCCTACTTCAAAATGTCTCTCACTATGATGTTGATCTGCTTGTTGTTTCATGCGATACTATTCCATGGTCAGGTTGTCCTTTAATATTTGGAGAACTTGTTGTTGATGCTCGATGTGATCTTACACTGCTTGAACTTTGTATTTTTCTTTTAAAGAAGAAGTGATGGAAGGAGGGTGGTATCCATAGAGTGACATAAATGGTGTCATTTTTGTTATAGTATGAAAGGAAGTGTTATACCACCATTCTGCCAAGGGTAGCCACTTGAACCATTATGTCTTTTTATCAGAGACAAAGCAACGAAGGTAGCCTTCCATACATTTGTTCAATATATCGGTTTGTCCATCATATTGAGGATGATAGGATGGTCTATGAGCCAACTGAGTACCCAAACAAGAAAATAATTATGTCCAAAAATGTGCAGTGAAGATGGGATCTCTGTCACTTACAATAATCTTTGGGTTTCCATGTAGCTTTTGATCTATCTCCATGAATGCGGTGGAAAATGTACTAGCTTTGAAGGGATGAGAGAGCGCACAAAAGTGTGTGTACTTGGTCAGTCTATCAACAATCACCATGATGACACTCTTTCCTTTAGACTTCGGTAACCCTCTGATGAAATCCATAGAAACCTCCTCCCAACGCTGACTTGGGATGGATAATGGTTGTAAAAGACCTGGGTTCTTAATTGTTTCCACCTTATTTTGTTGGAAAACCAAACATTCTACCACAAACCTTTGAACATCAGTTTTAAGTTCATCCCAAAACAAATCCTTCTTGACCCTATGGTAGGTTTTTAAAAATCCCTAGTTGCCTCCTACTGGAGAGGTGTGCAAGTCCAATAGTACCTTTTGTTTGAGTTGGGAGTTCTTACAGAAATATAAGTGATCTTTGTACCATAGTGAATCATTTTCCCATGTAAATGTATCTGATGCACTGGAATCCTGCTACAACCTTTGAATGAGAGTCCACACTTTTTCACCATTCTTCCATTAATCCCTTGCTTCTATTATCCAATCGGTTTGGATGATCGAGATAGCATAGAGACAGGCCTCAACATCTTCATCCTTCCTTGAGAGTGCATATGCCACAACATTTTTCTTTCCTTTTTTATAGATGATTTCAAAATCATAACCCAATATCTTGGTTACCCATTTTTTTTGTTCTTTTGAAGATATTCTTTGTTCCAAGAAGTATTTAAGACTATCATGATCTTTTTTGACCTTGAAATGCCTACCTATTAGGTAAGGATGCCATTTCTTCAATGCATGTATTATTGACATCATTTCCTTCTCATAAATTGGTTTGTGTAATTCCTTTCCCTTGAGTGGTCGACTTTCAAAATCCAGGGGCCTTCCTTCTTGCATTAGGACAACACCAATTCCATTTCCCAAGGCATCACATTCCACAATAAAGGTTTGTGTAAAGTCTGGAGTGGTCATGGCAAGAGATTTTCACATCACCTCTTTAAGTTGCTCAAAAGCTTTAGTTTCCTTTGGAGTCCATGAAAATGCATCGTTCTTAGTTAGTGTCATTAAAGGTGTTGCTATTCTTCCATAGTGCCAAACAAACTTGCGGTAGTAACCTATCAAACCCAAAAATAATCTAAGATTCTTCAATGTTTTTGGAATCGTCCAGTCTGTCATGGCCTTAATATTGTTAGGGTCTACCTTGAAACCTTCATGAGATACAATATGACCCAAATACTCTACCTCCTTCACTCCAAAGAAACATTTTGATGGTTTGGCATATAGTTGTTTCTCCTTTAGTAGTTGTAGCACCTTGTCAACATGTCACACATGATCCTCCCAAGACTTGCTATAGATTAGTATATCATCAAAAAATACTAACACAAATTTTCAAAGGAAGGGATTGAAAATGGAATTTATCAACCCTTGGAATGTGGAAGGTGAATTTGTAAGGCCAAAAGGCATGACCAAAAATTCATAATGGCCTTCATGATTTTGGAATGTTGTTTTTGGGATATCTTCTTCCTGTTGGATTACTGATAGGGCGGGTGAATCATTAATAGCATAATTATAATGTTTTTTCTCCAAATAATCCAAGTGTTATATCAATGTAGAATTATTATCCAATAATGAGTAATAAAAAATGAGCAATCACACATATACACAATACACCAGTGTTTTACGTGGAAACCCAAATTGGGAGAAAACCACGGAATGCTTTATCTTATATGTCTTGAAGAATTACATTCATTGGAAGCACCAACTTCCTTTGTTTTCTAGCTACAACTGGAAGGAGGCTCCAACCCCCTAGTTTCTCAGGCTACAACTTGAGGGAAGCTCCAACTTCCCAATTTTCTGGCTACAACCAGAAGGAGGCTACAACCCCCCATGTTCTCCGGCTACAATCGAAAGGTGGCTACAACCACCTGTCTTTGCCCTGTATAACATCTCTAAAGTAAAAGTATAATGATGGAACCCCTGCCACACTATCACTATGAGATATATCACTATAAGCATGTACCAATAAACCTGAACCATACATCAACCATGCATCAACCTGTACCTCAACCTGTAACCAACATGTACCATAAACAAGTGCATCAACCATGCACCAACCTGTCCCAAATTGTCTGTAATCAACCTGTACCATAAACAAGTGAAACCAACCATGTACCAAGTATGTACCAATCATGTTTCAAGCACTCATCAACTATGACTCATCAATATGTACCAACATCATCAACTATACACCTCATGTATGTGCCAACTCATCAACTACTTGTCTCAAATATGTACCCAACTTGTACCTCAACCAAAATCCCTCATCAATTTCATCATCCAAATATGATTTGTAACTCTTTAATAGACCTAGTGTATATGATCACATAC
This sequence comes from Picea engelmannii, assembly GCA_009831015.1. NCBI lineage: Eukaryota > Viridiplantae > Streptophyta > Pinopsida > Pinales > Pinaceae > Picea > Picea engelmannii. The sequence goes on along the minus strand of ML795037.1, from coordinate 41,972 downwards.
CTGCAAAGCTTCCTTAACTTTAAGAACAAGAGACTAGCATTTTCATCAAACGTTTCTTTAGTCTCACAAGACTAGTTTTGGATTAGTTAACAACCCTAATTTGAAATAATCATAACTTTGTACCTCTAATCAATAACAATATGAAACTGATACACAATGTTATTCAATGTGTTTTATGCAATTCTTCTTGGTTTCACTACTTGGCACCTCTCAGAAAATGATTTATGAAAAAAATGGCACACCTTGCTGAATTCTGGCTTATTCTAGAGAGCAACCTTGAAGAGTGTGCCCCGCACGTAATATTTTTTGAATTGATCTGAAAATGGTAAACAAAATACTAGAGACTTTACTATAACCAACACATTTTTTCTTACTGAATTTGGATCTGTTATGAAGAAGTTATGACGTTTTTACGTGAAACACCTGTTTTTGGCAAGTTTCAGGACTAGCCACAAACCCTATTTTCCATGGAGTGTAACTCCCAAAATACAACGAACCACAAGTTGAATTTTTTACCACAGATAATTAGATATGTTTCCTCAATGGAATAGAAATTGCACGGTCTGAATCATTATAGAAAAATAGTCATTGCAAAAATGGTGAGATGACCTGAAAATAAACATACCTTAGAAAGCATCATCAAAAGAATTTATCCTTCCTTGAATTTTGGTTTTCTTTTCTTCAATTTCCTCAGAAATTTGGCTTAAATATCCTTTGGTTACCTCAGAAACCTATAGGTATTCAATCGTATCTTAAATGAGAGAGCCTTTTCTCTTATTTATACTCTCCAAGTAGCTTCCTTAAAAACATCTTCTAGGTCACTTTGTCCACTTTCCTTATTTTTAGGTATAATCCACTTCTAATTTCTCCATTAGATTTATTATTGAATTAATTTATTTTGTATTCACTTTGAATTATAGTACACTCATCACTTCACTTTATTATTTATCTTTTAAAATCTCATAAACCACTTTGCCTACTTTGACCTTTTGGGGGTTCTAGATGACATATGAGTGTCCTCCAACTTCATAACGCCATAACTCTCAAAATGTGAGGCGTTATGTGATGTTCCACATACCACCATAAATGTAATGACATGTACTATCCATATAGAATAGTGTTACCTAAAAATATATCAAAACTAATACTATTATCCATCAAACAAACTTGGGTCCATTACCCAAACCTAGGTTCTCCAACTTCTCATGGCCATAACTCTTTAACCATGACGAGTTATGTGACGTTCCACATACCACAAGAAATGGCATGAAAATAACTATCCATATAGGATTGTTTCACGGAAAAAGTCACTGGATTTCATTTCATTATTCCACAAATAAGCATGGGTTCTCTAACCATACTTCTAGGATAACTCAATCCGCAAAGCATCTTCCCATGAGGGCTTTCACCATAAGGGGACCAATTTGGAGTTCATCCATTTCTACTTATGATCAACCATGAAAATAAAATAAAGAGTCATCTTTACATCAAACAATCTTGGGTCCATTACCCAACCTTTGTGCTATGGGGCTTTCTACAAGGGTTGACATCAATGACAACCAACCTTAATCAATAATCTCCCCCTTTGGAATTAATGGAAACACTTTGATACAATATTGAAATCATATCACTCATGCTCCCCTGGAACCATGCCTCTGTCATCTTCCTTTGTCCTCTGCATCTGACAAATCTCTCCCCCTTTGTCATCAATAACAAAGGTATATTTCCATCCGAGGTTGCTCCCCCTGACTGAACTGTCCTCCTATGGTGCTTCCTCATGTAAATCTAAGACATATAAGATAAGAATTAAAAACTCATTCATTTTTGAGTAGAAATAACTCCAAGTATTAGGAAAATATATTCAAAGGATTCCCGTGGACGTGGTTTTGAGAATATGTCTTCCACTTGTTATTTTGTGCCCACATACTCAACTCTGATGTTATTTTCTGCAACCAGCTCCCGTAGAAAGTGATACTTTATTGGAATGTGCTTCGTCTTGGAGTGCATCATCAGGTTCTTAGATATATTGATGGCACTTGTAGTATCACAATATATTGGAATGGGATAATCATACTCAATCTGTATATCTGTTAGAGTTTGTTTCATCCAAAGAACCTATGTACAACATGATGTTGTTGCAATATACTCTGCCTCGACTATAGATAAAGATAATGATGATTTTTTCTTTCTTAACCATGATACTAAAAACTCACCCAAGTAGAACATTTCTCCAATGGTGCTTCATCGTTCATCAATACAGCCTACCCAATCTACATCTGTGTAGGTAATAAGTAATAGATCCTTTCATTTTGGATACCATAATCCAAACTCTTTTTTTCCTTTGAGATATCTGGAAATCCTCTTCACTGCTAACACATGTGACTCCTTTGGTTCTTCTTGAAATCGTGCCACCTATCGAACTGCCTACATTACATATGTTCTGGATGTTGTCACATATATTAGGTTGCCAATTATTGACCTGTATTACCTCTTATCTATAGACTTTGAATAATCATCTTTGCTCAACTTGCAACTGGTTTGCATGGGAGTGATAACTGGTTTGCAATCTTCCATTCTGAACCTCTTTAGCCTTTCTCTGATATAATTTTTTTGATAAATAAAGATTCCTTGGTGTCTTTGATGTATCTGAAGTCCCAAAAATAAGGATAGTTCTCCAAGTAACGACATTTCAAATTCATTCTGCATATCTTTTGCAAATTTATGGCTTAACTTGTCATCATCACTACCAAAAATAATATCATCAACATAAACTTCAATTAATAAAATATTACCTTCACTTACCTTGATTTAGAGGTTGTTGTCTGCACTTCCTTTTCTGAACCATGCCTGTTGCATATACTTATCTAGTCTAGAGTACCACGCTCTAGGAGCGTATTTTAGACCATACAAGGACCTCTTTAATTTGCACACATAATATGCATTCTCTGACAACTGAAATCCTTCTGGTTGTTCAATGTAGACTTATTCTTCAAGTTCCCCATTCAGAAAAGTTGATTTTACATCCATCTGATATACTTTAACATTTTTGGAGCATGCATAAGCTAAAAAAAACTGGATTGCTTCCATTCTGGCAATTGGGTCAAATGTCTCTTCAAAGTCTATTCCTTCAATCTGTGCATATCCTTTACATACCAATCTAGCTTTGTTCCTTATAACTTGTCCATCTTCATTTAATTTATTCCTGAAAACCCATTTTGTGTCGATCACATTCTTATTCTTTGGTATTGGAACCAGTTCCCAAGTGCCATTTTTCTCTATTTGATCCAATTCTTCATTCATGGCCTTATTCCAAAATTCATCCTTGTTGGCTTCTTCAAAACAGTTTGGTTCAATTGTAGATAAGAGTGCTAGGTGTGTTTGTTCTGGTGAATGGATTTTTCTTCTAGTCTCAACTCCTGCATCTTTGTTTCCAATAATCTGATTTGAAGGATGATTCTTCTGTACTCGTTTTCTAGGTTTCTTTGGAGATACTTGTTGAACTTTCTCTTTTGTTTCTATCGGATTCTCTTCATTTTCAACTTCTACTTCATCTTCTTCTTCTTCTTCTTCGAAAAGTTGTTCCATTGATTTTTTTTCTTCTTCCTTTGATTCTGGTCTTCCTGTTTCATCAATTGTTACGTGGATGCTTTCCACAACTTTTTTCAATCTTAGATTGTAAGACTTGTATGATTTCCTTGTACTTGAGTAACCAACAAGTACTCCTTTGTCCACACGAGTGTCAAACTTTCCCATTCTGCCATCTTCTCTTTTGATGTAGCATTTGCTTCCAAAAACTCTAAAGTGCTTCACATTTGTTGGTCTTCCTTTCCATAGCTCGTAGGGAGTTTTATCAGTGTTGTTTCTGAGCATTACTCTGTTTTGAATGTGAAATGATGTATGCACTTCCTATGTCCAAAATATATTTGTCAATTTGGAATCCATTAGCATTGTTTGAGCCATTTCCTGTACTGTCCTATTCCTTCTTTCAACAACTCCATTCTGTTGAGGTGTCTTAGCAACGGAGAATTGTATTTTTATTCCATGACTGCTGCAGTAGTCCATAAATTCATTTGAAGTGAACTCTCCTCCATTATCAGATCGCAAGCATTTGATTCTTGAATCCATCTCATTTTCAACCATTTCCTTATAGATCTTGAAGTTTTCAAAAGATTTTGACTTGTTCTTGAGAAAGCAAACTGCAGTCATTCTTGTATAATCATCAACTAATAGCATAAAGTATCTTTCACCTTTTAATCCCTTTGTTGTATTTGGTCCAACTAGATCAGTATGCACAATTTCCAGTGGCCTTGTTGTTGAATATTCATTTGATTTGAACCTGGTCTTTGTTTGCTTTCCTTGTTGACAATGCTTGCATAAAGTGTTGGTTGGTTTCGTGATCTAGGGAATTTCTCTGACTACTTCTCTTTTGTTGACTTTGACAACGTTATCAAAATAAATGTGACCCATTCTTCTATGCCATAGCCAACTTTCATATTCCTTTCCTAGACAACACTTTTCATTTCCAATTTCACTTAACACATATATGTTGTTTGAATTTCTTGCAATTGTACCGACCAATTTCCCTGAACCTTCTCTTCTTATCTCACACTTTTGTGAATCGAAATTAACTTTATGAACTTTGTCACACATTTGAATCACACTTCGAAGATTATGTTTCATATATTCCACCAGTAGAACATTTTGTGCCTTTTTATTCTTGTTCCCAATTTGGATTGTGCTTTCTCCAATGATTTTGGCTGAATTATCATTTTTGAAGGAGACTGATCCATTTCTTTCCTTTCGCAATGTAAGAAATTTTTCTATATCATCTGTCATGTATTTTGGACACCCATTTTAAACATACCAACCGTGTTTCTTATGCTTAGCTTGTAGAGCGATTATGCATTCTTCATTGCTATACTGATCTTGCTTTCTTATCCATGTCATTTTCTGAGGTTCTTGTCTGTGACTGTTGTTATTTTGTTGAGGTTCTTTATGAGGGACTGACATTCTGCAATTTTTGGCCACGTGTCCAAAACTGTTACATTTGTAACATTCCACTTCAGTGCTCAAATATTCAAACCTGTTGTAACTTATTCTTTGTGTTTCACTAGGTCTTCTTGAGTAACCCCTTTGTGTATGAGTCTCAAAGTTGTTATTGTTCATGTTGTTAACTCTGCAATTCACATCTTTATGTCCAAAATTATTACATGCATAAGATAAACCAAAAAATATAGTTTGATACCTAGGAGTTGAATATCTTCTGAAAGAAGGTGCTCTTATGAATCCTTCTTCTTCTTGAGTCCTATCTGTCTGTTGTTGATTCTGAAATCCAAATCTTCTCGGTGGAGGAGTGTCCCTGTAATATTCCTTGTACATCTTCCTATCCCCTTTGATTGTTTCTGCATAGCCTTTTTGATTTGTTTCTTTCTCTGTTGTTTTGGATCTTGATCCCTTTTCTATCTGATTGTATGCAAGTCCATACTTGTCAAGATGAGATTTTTGACTGATGATAATGTCATCCAAAAATTTTGAGCTATTCTTCATATTTTTCTTTTGAATATCCTTTCTTAGTGTGACAATCTTTCCTTCCAAGTTTCCAATGATCTTGTCCTTTTCTTCTAGTTGTTCTTTGAGTGCTTCTTCAATTATTTTATCTTATTCTATTTGAACCTTCAATCTTGTGATCATTTGTTCTAGTTCTCAAGTGTTTTTTTTCTTGTCTAGTTCTGCTTTTAGTTTCTTGTTTTTCTTCTTTTCTCTTCTGATAACTTCTATGGCACACATTAATTCTTATCGATAGTCAACTTCTGCCTTTTCATTATCGTCGTCGACTTCTTCATATCCTTCTTCGGCTTCTTCATATTCATATTTGGAGTCTTCTTTTTCAGAATATTTTACTGCCATGAATAGATCTCTTCCTGTCTAACTATCACTAATTTCATCTTCATCTAATGATGAGATGTTTTCTTTGATGCATAAGCTTTTCTTGAAATATTTGTTTGTAGTTCTTTTGCCTTTATATGTGTGTTTTCCTTTTGAGTAACCTTCATCATTTCTCTTTTTATTATGAGGATATTTGTTAGCAACATGACCAATATCATCACAATTAAAACAAACTAAAGGAATCTTACCTCTATACCTACCATTGGTTCCCTTGTTCAGTCCTTTGACGAAGTTGTCCACTTCTTCATCATCTTACGAGACGTCGTTGCTGCTGCTATACTCCTATTGTTCCTTTTTCTTTTTCTTTGATCTTTTGGATGATTTGAAGGTTGCTTCTTTTACATCTGGATTTTCCTGTTCAGTTCTCATTTCATATGCTGTGAAGATTCCATGCAGTTTGTCCATGCTTATTGAGTTCATATCCGATCTTTCTTCTAGTGATGATATCTTAGGGTTGAATCTCATAGGAAGAGATCTTAGCACCTTTTGAACAGTTATAGATTCTTCAATTTCTTCTCCCAATCTTATGATTTCATTCACTGTTTCATCAACTCTTAAGAAGTAGGATGCAATATTCTCATCTTCCTTCATTTTTAGTTGTTCGAACTGACCTTTGTAAGTTTGAAGTTTTGTTGCTTTGACTTTTGTATCTCCTTCATAAATATTTCAAAGCTTGTCCCAAATATCTTTGGCGGATTTACAATGTGCAACTTTAGTGAATATTGTTTCATTGAGACCATTCAAAAGTGCATTTGTATCTTTGGAATTATTCTGGCCAAGTTTCACTGCTTTTTCATTTGTTGGTGGAACTACTAGTACATCGTATCCATATACAAATGATTGCCAAATTTCAAACCCCCGTGCTTGTATATATGTCTTCATCCTTATCCTCCAAAAAGAATACGTATGCCCATCAAAGTGTGGTATTCCATTTTTATATGAGTTGGTACTCTCCATGATCTACCTTTCAGTGGTTAAACCGATTTCTGAAGGAACCTGCTTTGAAACCAATTGTTGGATTACTTAGAGGGGGTGAATCAGTAATAGCGTAATTATAATCCATTTTCTCCAAATAATCCAAGTGTTATATTAATGTAGAATTATTATCCAATAATGAGCAATAAGAAATGAACAATCACACACATACACAATACACCAGTGTTTTACGTGGAAACCCAAATCGGGAGAAAACCATGGAATGATTTATCTTATATGTCTTGAAGAATTACATTCATTGGAAGCACCAACTTCCTTTTTTTTCCAGCTGCAACTGGAAGGAGGCTCCAACCCCCTAGTTTCTCAGGATACAACCGAAGGGAAGCTCCAACTCCCCAATTCTTTGTCTACAACCAGAAGGAGGCTACAACCCCCTATGTTCTATGGCTACAACTGAAAGGTGGCTACAACCACCTGTCCTTGCCCCATCCAACCGTCCTGAAGTAAAAGTAGAATGATGGAACCATTGTCACACTATCACTGTGAGATATACCATTGTAAACATTTACCAATAAACCTGAACCATGCATCAACCTGTACCTCAACCTGTAATCAACCTGTACCATACACACGTACATCAACCATGCACCAACCTGTACCAAACAATATGTAATTAACCTGCACCATAGACAAGTGCAACCAACCATGTACCAAGTATGTACCAATCATGTTTCAAGTACTCATCAACTATGACTCATCAATATGTACCAACATCATCAACTATACACCTCATGTATGTGCCAACTCATCAACTACTTGCCTCAATCATGTACCCAACTTGTACCTCAACCAAAATCCCTCATCAATTTCATCATCCAAATATGATTTGTAACTCTATAATAGACCTGGTGTATATGATCACATACCTGCAAACCTTCCTTAAATTTAAAAACAAGAGAGTAGCATTTTCATCAAACGTTTCTTTAGTTTCACAAGACTAGTTTTGGATTAGTCAACAACCCTAACTTGAAATAATCATAACTTTGTACATGTAATGAATAAATATTTGAAACTGATGCACAATGTTCTTCAGTGTGTTTTATGCAATTTCGCTAGTTTTCACTACTTGGAACCTCTCAGAAAAGGAGTTATGGAAAAAAATGGCACACCTTGTTGAATTCTGGCTTACTCTAGAGAGCGACCTTGTAGAGCATTCCCTGCATGGAATGTTTATTGAATTGATATGAAAATGTTAAATAACGTACTAAATATTGTACTCTAACCAACACATTTGGTCTTACTGAATTTGGATCTATTATGAATAATTTATGACGTTTTTACCCGAAACGTCTGTTTTTGACTAGTTTTAGGACTAGCCACAAACCCTATTTTCCACGGAGTGTAACTCCAAAAATACAACGACCCACAAGATAACGTTTTTACCACATATACTTGGATATGTTTCCTCAATGGCATAGAAATTTCATGGTCTGAATCATTCTATAAAAAACGTTATTGTGAAAAGGGTGGGATGACCTGAAAAAAACATACCTTAGAAAGCATCATCAAAAGAATTTATCCTTCCTTGAATTCCAGCCTTCTTTTCTTCACTTTCCTCAGAAATTCGTCTTAGATATCCTTTGGTTACCTCAAAAACCTATAGGTATTCAATATTCTCAAGTGTATATTAAATGAGAGAGCCTCGCCTCTTATTTATACTCTTCAAGTAGCTTCCTTAAAAACATCTTCTAGGTCACTTTGCCCACTTTCCTTAATTTTAGGGTTAACCCACTTCTAATTTCTCCATTAAATTTATTATTGAATTAATTTATTTTGTATTCTCTTTGAATTATAGTACACTCATCACTTCACTTTATTATTTACCTTTTAAAATCTCTTAAAGCACTTTAACTACTTTGACCTTTTGGGGCTTCTAGATGACATATGAGGGTCCTCCAACTTCGTAAGGCCATAACTCTCAAACCGTGAGGAGTTATGTGACATTCCACATACCACCAGAAATGGAATGACATATACTATCCATATAGAATAGTATTACCTAAAAATATATCAAAAATCATACCGTTATCCAAAAAACAAACTTGGGTCCACTACCCAAACCTGGGTTCTCCAACTTCTCATGGCCATAACTCTCTAACCATGAGGAGTTATGTGACGTTCCACATACCACTGGAAATAGAATGACAAGAAATATCCATCTAGGATAGTTTCACAAAAAAAATTGCTGGCATTCATCTCATTATTCCACAAATAAGCATGGGTTCTCTAACCATACTTCTAGGATAACTCAATCCGCAAAGCGTCTTCCCATAAGGGCTTTCACCATAAGGGGACGACTTTGGAGTTCATCCATTTCTACTTATTATCAACCATGGAAAGAAAATATCGAGTCATATTTACATAAAACAATCTTGTGTCCATTACCCAACCTTTGTGCTACGAGGATTTCTTCAAGGGTTGACATCAATGACAACCAACCTTAATCAACACTTCCTTCATTCTAATCTGATGATACCCTGAAAGAAGATCCAAATTTGTGAAATAGATTGCTCCATGTAGTTCTCCTAATAATTCATCAATGACAGGAATGGGAAACTTATCTTTAATAGTGATCTTGTTGAGCTCTCTATAATATGGACACATATGTCATGAGCCATATTTCTTGAATACCATTACCACCAGTGCAGAGTAAGAACTTTGGCTAGGTATAATAATTCTAGCCTCTAAGATTTCTTCAACCCTGAGCTCAATTTCACTCTTCTGGGCATAAGGGTATCTATATGTATCACTTTAAACCTTGATTTTGAGGTGGTTCTACTAGACAATCTTCCTTTTATTGTATCTCAAAAAATTTGGCCCTTCTAAGTATGCGATTTTATTTTTTGTAGGTATCTGATATTTCTTCTCTGCAATGCCATAGGTCTGATCAAAATTGGATGTGCCAAGTGGAATCTATGGTAACTTCCCCACACCTTGTTGATTTTTTTCCTTTCCAGGAGATCTCACTTGTATAGTGGGCCCTGCACAAAATAATTGATACAAAATTCTAAAACTCATACCAGAACTAATACAAGCTGTCCATTATCCAATGCAACTAGTCACACTCAATTTGGATACTCTAGGAATAATATATGATTATTTTACCCAAAACACTTGCTTGAGACTAGTCAATAGGACTAGTCAGATATCCTATCTTCCACAGGGTGTATCTACAAATTTAAGATGATCCAAAATATGAAATTGTTATCACAGATAACTTACTAATTTCTGTGAATATCCTCTAGAGTTCAGGGTCTGAAACATTAGAAAAAAAAAATTACAGCAGAAAATCCGCAATGTCTCAATTCAGGATGATTACAGAACCCTATCTTAGAAAGGATGTATCTCTGAAAGTATAAGGCCTTAGGAGATTAAATTTTAACCCAACATACCTTGATCCGCCTAATAAATACACTACAAGTCATTCCTTTTGAATCGTTGTAGAAAACAATTTATAGAAAAAATTCCAAGGTGTCTCAGATGTAGCAGTGAAACCCCAAGATCTTGAACGCTGATACCATATGTTAGGAACAAAATATAAATATAGCATAGAAAAACCTTAGAATAAGTACTCAACGCCTTGAAAAAGAGATAAACTCATATAATAAGCCTCTTCGAGGGGGAAACCTCCTTATTCCCACATAAATGTTCAAATACAATTTGATTCCAAATGAAAATGTCTCCTTGGTATATATAGGAGACTAGGAGGTATAATTACAACTAATGGACTAAAGAAGACATAAATAAAATAAAATTACTAATGTAATATGCCCCAATTAAGCGGTAATGATCCACTATTTAGGGCTTAACACCCTGCGAGGTCCACTACGAACCCTGTGGCTTGTGTCGACCAGTTCTTTCTTACAATCTTGTCTGTGATCATTTGGAAAGCAAGTTGCACTGTGTCATCCTGGATGGAGGCTACCTTGTAGCCTCTCTTCCCATTCTCTACATCACCATAGTATTCTTTTATATGCTAGGCCAAGGAGCAATTTGACGTCTTCCCTAGGTAGAATTGGTGAGGGTCCTATTACTGCATGCTTAGTCCTGTGATCAAGTGGATCAACACTAGATCCACAGTGATGCGCCTATATAACCAAATATAACCTCCATGATAGCATGATAGGAGGAGTTTAACGCAAGCATTAACATCCTTATGTCGGCCGAAGTGGGGGATCTTCATCACGTTCAATATCATTGATCATGCAAGCTCCTTAGTCCATGACTGGGGACCTATCTTGGGCTTCTTCTCAGTTGTCTTCATCAAGTACCTATGTGGAACAAGGATCACATAATTCTTCCTGTCTCCGAGGTTGAAATCACTGATCTTGAGAGTTGGGATCAGTCCCAACTGAGGTCCAACTACATGTATCCCCTTCGGGAGGTACGCAGTGACCAATGTGTATTCAAAATCATGCAGGAAATTATCGCTTTTAACCATGCCAGTCAAAGGTGGGATGTATTCTGGCAAGACTGAAGGGATATTCTTCGCGTTAGCTAGATCATCACAGTGTTTTATTTGTTTCTCAACAGTGCGGCCATAACGTCGTCCAATAGACGATTCCTGTATTCCTATAGACACGACTCTCTCATCCATGTAGTCTATCAAAATATCCTCCACGGACTTCTCTAGCACACTATGCACACCCGAAATTCACACTTGTAATCAAGGAGATTGAGTAGGTGAACAGTCAGACAAGGTAATCAAATGGAAGATGAGGTCTAGACAACACAATGTAGTATGCAATCAATTATTTGTTATCTCGGTTATCTTGGTTTTCCAAAATTGGTCCCAGAGCAGCATCTGACGGGTTAAATAAAAAATTTCATAATGTATTCCTCCAACAGGAAGGAATGCCTCAATCAATATGAATCAAGTCGTTATGGCATGGTCCCAATGCTCCAACGACGGTCTTTCTGACAATAATTGTGTTTCTAACCGTTCTGGAGTGTCATTCTAATGGTCGGGGTGCCTCCAACAGTCATATAGCTTTGTCGTGGCGAAGTTCCATTCTGCATGGTTTTGCTATTTCGACAAGGTTCAAGTTATGCAAGCCTGCCTTCTGTGAAGGCTTCTCTAGAACGTTCTGTAGTTTTTCTAACTTTGCTTTCTTCTTATTGAGATGTATTTCCTTCTTTCCTATGATTTGAGTCTCTGGATTCATCTTTCCATTCTTATTCTTATCTTCTCTTAGCGTAGTAACTTCGCAGTGCTGAGGGTATTTCAAAGAGTTCAAATGTAATACCTCTTCTCTTACTATTTACGGGGTGGATGCACTTATTTCCTGCATGGACAGGTTCTGTAATCCTTCTTGTATTCTTTCAATTTCGATAGCTAATTCTTTGGCCCTCTGTTTCTTTGACTTATCCTCTTGTTATTCTATTAGTCACTCTATTTTTCTAGCTATGAGGTCCCTTAATTCTTGCTTCTTATGTTTTGTAGCTTCCTCCTCTTCTTTACTTCGGATCTAATCTTTCTCAATCCAATTCTTTCCTACTAAAAGGGGGAAAGGGGCGTTGTTCTCAACAAACTTAATGACTTCAGATTCTTCTTCGGTCTATGTTTCATGAGAAATCATAGGTACATTAGTAACTCTTTCATATAGGGTTATCATATTTCCTTCAAGCAAGCCTATCCTTCCTAGTGAAGGTATCATAACAAGATTTCCCAAAATTTCCCAAGTGCTTTCTGGCATAATATTCACATGTGTTTCTTCATCCAATACACAGTCTATGTCGTAGTCATCTATCCTTGTAACTATGCATTGTTTTTCTTTTAGGATATCTGGTAAATTGATGTCTCTGTGATCATCCATTTATGATTTTAACTATATTAACATGGTCTACGACTCTTATTCTATATGTTTCTCAGTCTCTTGACCTTGTTTATAGTTTTATTGTCTCATGTTCATCTTTTCAACTTTGGCAATCATTCTAGGGAAATCCTCAACTTTGTGATCAATATCTTTACAACAAAGACAAATAGGACCTGCACCAGGGCATTCCTTAGCAAGATGTCCCGATCTTCTGCATATATAACATGGTGTCAATCCTCTCTTTCTTTTAAATGATCCCCATCATTTCCTGTACTGCGCACTGGGATCACAGTGATGAACCTGCAATATGAAAAAATTATTTCTAGGTTCCTACATCCACTTGTTGGTCCAAAAAATCTTTATATGCATAGGAATAACATATCTTTCACTATCTCTATCAAATTTATTCATGTCAAATATTTCCTCTAGCTATGCCCTAGTTTTCATACTAGGACAAAATCTATCAAACATACCTAGATTCATACTTTCGAAGAAAAAATTTCCACTTATATTACCTTTACCAGAGCACAAATCTTTAAGATCTTACCTCTTTTCTTCAGATCGAGATTCTCTCTTAGCACAAATATTCACAAGTCAAGTAGAATACTACGCACTACAACAACAAATATACACACAAAGATTTCTCTTTTCTTCAGTTCACAACAATCAAAGTTTCAGGTCTTTGCAACGGAACCATTCATTGGCATGGGGGCAGACCCAAGGTTCAATGCTTCAATAGTTCACAAACAAAACCCTAACTACCGACCCTTTCAAAAACACCTGCAAAGAATATGAAGTCTCACCCAAGGTAGAGGTAGGGGGGATTGCAGGACTCATGTGTCTATAACCAATATGGGACACATATCTGTGATTAGAAAACTTGACAGAGCACTTAGCCAATAACATGCATTAATTCTTGAACCTTATTCACATTGCAGGTCAAACCCTTATTACAGATCATCGCAATAGAAATCAAGATTACTCACATATAATCATTTAGCACATAGCATTAGCTCAGATCTAGCATTCAGAAATCATAAATCACTAAGTATCCACAGATGTATCTATCATACATCAATATCAATGCACTAAGAAGATAAACACATAAATAACATGAGAAATATTGCACAAAGAACATCAAAACATGGATATACATGGTTCACCCCAGTGTGGGGCTATGTCCACAAACTTATTCTTCTCTTCTTTATTAATGTTCAATATTTCTACATTCTTCGGCTCCTGTGTACAAATCCACAGAGCGCAACTCTGCAGAGGACAAGAGATCTGCGCATAGTCCACCAGATCCTCCTTCCCAAAATCAGGTCAAGGCACATAACCAACTCCTTATTATCACAAACCCTTACACAGTCTATGCACAAATCCTCTTACAATTACTTGCACTGATCCAGAACAACTCAATACTACACTTAGCTAGCACCTTTTACATATTCTTGCACGAAGCCAACTTAGACGAACTTCGCTCTAAGTCCTCGCTACTTATTTATACATTACAAAAAGGCCTAAACATTAGTAAATGCATGGGCCGACATCCCATACTCGTTACATAAACCCTAAAAATATTAAAAAGCCCACAAAATAGGTGATATCCCACGATCTCAGCTCCGCCTGGGTGCTCCATCTTCGACCATCCTGTCGAAGTCCCAAAAATGGTCAAACACGACCAATGTTTCCTCAAAACTTGGTCAAGGTCCAACAATTTTCCTTAAACCTCCACTTGGTATAATATTTTTGACTTCTTCTACACCACATTTTATGGTCATATTTAAATAATCATCGAGAGGACTTTCAATTAGTAGAAGACTTCAACTTCCATCTTCTATCTAACTTAGGAAATTTTCTGGGAACCATTGAGCCTAGAGAAGGGTTCCATAGTTTGTGGTCATCCTTAAACCGGTAGATTGGTTTGTGTTCTTCCTTAAACCACCATCACCATTTAGTAGAAGACACTAGCTTCTGTTATCCATTCAGTTTATGTTCATCCCAAAACCACCATATTCAAAGAGAATATTCAGTCATTGGAAGCTACACACTTCTAGATATCAACTCTCATCTTGGACTCACATACACCCCTTCAGATTAAGGGGGGGAATGTTGGAAATGTAATCCTTTAGGGTTTTCTACTTGACGAAATATAAAACTTCAAGTGATAGTAATAGTCATCGGGAGTCCAAGAGACCTTGAATGATGAACCCAAAGGTCATCCAAATGTATTTGTATGTTTATCATTTCTTGAATAAAATTAACTACACACATGTCTTAATTAGGCATTCCAACAAAATAAAATAATAAAAACATAAGTGTATCTTTTTTAACTATATAGTGAAGACTCTAAAGCATACAAATTAATTTATCCATCCATGGAAGATGTGAACATTATTTGATTATGGTTGTGATTTTTCTTTCTCATATATATATATATATATATATATATATATATATATATATAGAAGAATTAGTTAAATATATCATCAAACATGGTTGCAACAAAGTTGACAACACTAGCTAAAACTACATAATTCAAACAATTCACACTAGACCAAAACATTACCCAAAGTTTATTAGTGCCCTTTGAAAAACAATTCTAGTTGTTTCTACTAAAGAAAATCCTATAGAAGATACCTAATATGTTGATTTCCTTAAAAAAACATATACTAAAGAAAGGTGTGGTTACTTTATACTTCCTCCAGTCCAATGTCAGAGTTTCATATTGGTTTTCGATCTCCAATATCCATAGCTTCTATCATCTAAATTGCAATGTCCTCATCCTTTTTCTCACCTTTCTTTGACATCCTCTAATTGGAAGCCATCAAATGTGCATCTCTGTTCAAATTCTACACCATGGTTTTAAGAAGGTTGCACTTATTCTAAAGGATAACCAATTGTTCCTTGAATTGCAAAAGGTTACTCATAATTTTTGCTATTAGAGCCTTACAATGTTGTTCATATTCATTGAATTTAGTAATGATAGAGAGAATGGAGACTTTTTTTCCATGTACCATGTCTTCATGTGACCTTAAAATCCTCCTTAAATTAAGTAAATATTGATGGTCCATAATGTATAAATGGGATGCTCAAAATAAGCTTTCAAGAGTTGGAAAACCTCCAAACCGAAGTCAAAATGGTGTGTAGGAAGGATAAACAACATCCTAATGGAACTATCTCTATCAATGAGCATGCATGGATTTGGACCATGAATTGAAAAAAGGATTAGGAGGAAATCTCTTTCAACACCACTACCCAGAAGCTTAAGGATTAATATTCTATCATAGAGATAGAAAATAAACAATGAGAGGATAGGCATAGTTTTATTAGAGATCAAAATCAACATACATAGAGAGATATTGAAACCAAATTCCTATGTTGGAGGAAGATTGAGATCAAGATGAGGCCAATTGTACAAATAAATCTATTTCCATAGAGAAAAAGCTAGAGCTTTAAACTTGGAAATTTTTTCCTCAAAAATTCAACTTTGAGACTAAAACAACCATATCTAGAAAAAAGGGATACAAACATCCAACTTATGTGCATTAATAGAACTCAGTTGAAGAAGAACCAACAACGAGATCCAAACTAGACCAAAACCCACTGTGAGTAATAACATTGAGTCCATACAGAGGTACCTGTCATCCTCTTACCCGGATGAAAGCAAACTAGTCATTATTGCTCCTGTCTTAGAATGAATTAAAATTTTGGCTTTAATACCTCCCATCCCACCTAACTCAGACATGTGTGATGGGGATTTGGGTCTCATCAAGTTTATTTCTCTATCTTGCTGGATGAGCTTGCGCATGAGGGACACATGGTTTGATATGAATGAGGTACTTGTCATTAAATTAATAATGGAGGGTTATGGAATGGATTGGGTAGTTAGAACACTATTTACCCAAAACACCCCCATTTTCAATTTTATTTCCTTATTGGCCATTGAAATAGCTTGTCAATTGTGGCTTTGAAGAACATTAAAGAAGGTGATATATTGAAATTTTGAATCCTCATAATGCACTGTAGTCAGGATTGAGGCTAGTCTATGATCAATTTGACCTTTCTTGATCATTGACCTAACAATTATGTTGGAATCTCCCAATACAATTAGGCATTTGATATGTTTTTCCATGGCTTGACCCCTATAGTAATGAGTAATCTTATGTTTGGTTGTTGTATAGTGTTTCTAATCCCATGCATATGACAATTTAGTTTTTCCTCTAAAATCAATGAGAATCCCCTCGCTCCTACTACCCTTGACTTGATTTGACTTAACTTTATTTAATATTAATATTAAAACTAAAAAACAAAAACTTTAAATGTATCTTTGTGGATTATATAGTGAACACTCTAAAACACAAAATTTATTTTATATATCCATTGAGAATGTAAACATTATTTGATTATGGTTTTGATTTATCTTGATGTCATATTATATAAATATGAGAATTCTATGTTATGAACTCATGATCAGTGTCACATAGTTATTTCTAAAAACTAATGATAGATTAAATATTTGTGTCTAGGTCAATTTAAAATTCAGAAAAATCCATAATAATATTATTTCACTATAAAACTCTCTTCATACATAAAATTTAAATTAAACTTTTTTCCAATTTATGGGAACAAAATATTTATTATAAAATTTACTTACTCCAACAATAATTCATAACTAACCATTCAAACTAGCAGCTTTTGTTTCCACCAATTCAAACTACCACATTGTGTTCTCGGTACAATTAGTCAAACTACTACCTTTTGTTCTCATTTCACTTGTAGTCAATCCAGGCTCTATATAAAGTTGTTTTCACATTACGAAATCCAATGTTTGCAATGTATCTAATCTCTTATGAATCCATGATCACAATCACATCATCATTATGGTTATGAGACGAAACTCCTTCGTGTGTAGCAAGTCCCATGGTTTAGGGATGGTCAAATAGCAATAATAATGTACCATACCACTCTAGTGGGTTCACCACTTTCTGTTCTTGGAACAACAAGGATTCCAAGGAATAATAATTAGTCAATTTTGTTTTTTTATGATTTTTTTTGGAGCGTACATATTATGTATCACATGAATCAAATCACCTTAGATTTTATTCTCGTAATTTTTTTTTTTTGTTGTACATATTAATATATCACAATCACATGAATCACCTTAATCTATATATGGACTATTTATATAAGTAACCAAATCTTCTAGCTAAACACTTTCAACCATAAAAAGTAAGGTAATAATAAGGATAGTAAAAATAAGGTAAATATCAACTAACAAATAAAGATAATAAGTTTAATAATCATTAATACTTATTGATTAATAATAATAATGCAATGTTAATAATAATTATTAAAATTGTATAATAATAATTAATTAGATAAAAAACATAAATTTTGATGAATTTGGAATAATAATTGAAATCTTCTTCTAATAATTACTTAGTCAATTAATCATATTATGTATCATAATCATATGAATCACTTTAAATTTTATTAATGTTTTTTTTTTAGTGTACCTATTAATATATCATAATCACATGAATCACTTTAATCTATATATTGACTATTTATATGAGGATTTATTCAAAAGAAACATAAACATTAATCAATGATTATTTATTAATATTAAAAAATTGGCACTCATTTAACACAAAAGACAATGTAGATAACGAAGATTTATAATCAAATCTTTTAGTTAAACATTATTAACAATAAAAATAAGATAATAATAACGATAACAATAATCAATTAATAATAAGTAATAAAAACTACATAATAAAAATTACATAATAAAAATAATAAGTGTAATAATCATTAATAATAATCTATTAATAATAATTATTTAAATTATATAGTAATAACTAGCTAGTAAAAAAACACATATAAATACAAATCATGATGAATTTGGAATAATAATTGAAATCTTCTTACAATAATTACTTCTCCAAT
>ML795036.1:248817-277111 GCA_009831015.1 Picea engelmannii | reverse complement strand
CCACTATCTCATTTATATAAAATGTTGTTATTTCTAGTGCATGATAGGAATTATTTACTGGGATAAAATGCACACTCTTTGTCAAAGTATCCACTACTACCAATATTAAATCATGTCTCCTTGATGCCATAGGCAATCTGACTATGAATTCCATCGAAATCACTTCCCATTTCCGTTTTTGTATTGTAATGTAGCTACAATAATACTACTGGATGTTGATGTTTAGCCTTTACTTGTAGACATTCCAAGCATCTAGCCATGTAATATACCATTTCCTTCTTCATTCCACTAAAAAGGAATATTAATGGTTTTAGATCCATGTACATCCTTTTCACTCCATGGCAAGCCATATATATTGTCCTATGTGCTTCCCTAAGTATCGACTTGTGAATTTATTCATTTAGAGGTACATAAATCCTTCTATGAGATCTCAATAATCCATCATTATCCAAATTGTATCCCTCGTATTTTGGAATTGTCATTATTTCATTTTCTAATTATATTTGTATTTCTACATACAATGTGTGATTTTCTTGTAATTTCAGTATCTTTTCTATAAAATTCATCTGTAAAGGTAACATTGAGTAGATCCAAGGTATTATACTCAAGGCATCTAGTACCTTGTTTAGGATTCATTTAATATATGTTATGCCAAAATAATAACCACTCAATAATTCTAACCATCTTCTCTTTTTGTATTTCAAATTACTTTGTGTAAATATATGTTGAAGTACATTGTTGTCTCTCTTTAGTTCAAACATTCTTCTGACTAAGTGTAACATACCTAGCCACCAACAGGCTAGCCACTCTACTCCAAATCACACTTCAAAAAGTGATTTCGAATTATGATAATAATTAATTCAAAAATAAGCATGAAAGATTGCAATAACCGCACATGCAATAATCAAGATTCATGCTAAACCATCCAAGGAAGGAATAACATGTCAGGAATAACAAATAACCAGCAAGCATGCACATAGAAATATATCTCAGAGATAAATAAATACACAACGAAATATATATTATATAGAAAACATAGAGAGTACGTATCTTTCCAACTAAACATTCACCAACTAGCTGCAAACCAAGGATGTTCCTCCCAACCATAGACAATGTTTTTCATTTACTCTCAATTGTAGTGTCACCCCCAAGTTAGGGATATGAATCCACAAGGACGGGTCCTGGTCCAAATCTAGAAACAAACTAGTTAGCTAACAAGATCTCATGTTTTACCAACCACACAACAAATCCTAATTTACATCTCTCTTCCCCTCCATCTTGCACCACCCAAAGAAATGAACCCCTTTCTCTGCCATGCAGTCTTTTAGGTTGTTCCATTTCTCTCCATGGCTCTAGTGCTACTGGTTAGGAATATCCATGCTAGGAACCCCAAGGATTCTCATTTGTGAACAGTTCTTTCAAAAATGTCATCAATCTCATTCACACAAGCATCCATTCCCTCTTGGAATGATAAGTAATTCCTCACAGCCATCTAGCAATGGCTCTCTACCCCCAAGCCATTTGTTTTCATGCCCATACCAAGAGCACACGAATGAGAAAGAGTGAATGAAGAAGAACCCGAGGAAAGAGTGTAAAAGTGAACCCCCAAACAATCCAAAGAGGAGTTTATATATTTACTTGGAATCAAGAACTAGATGCCCTTCCCCCCAAGAAAATCATGTAACCACTTTTCTCAATTAAAACCAAGATGGGTAAATAAAATAATTATCACATTTAGCCCCCTCTCTTGTGGAATCATATCCCCTTATCTCTCATTTCCTTTTATGTCTTGCAACCAATGATGTATTTTATTAATATATTTTCGAAGTATTACATTTCTAGGCACTCCATCCATTTCAACATTATCGGCTCTTCAGCCTAAGTCATATTTACATAATACATTCTAGTCATAGGGATCAAAATTGGGGGTGTTACATCCCCCTCCCCTTATTTTGGCATTTTCCTCAGTGCAAAACACCATACTAATGCTCTTAATATTACAAATTTAGGA
Organism: Picea engelmannii; assembly: GCA_009831015.1. NCBI lineage: Eukaryota > Viridiplantae > Streptophyta > Pinopsida > Pinales > Pinaceae > Picea > Picea engelmannii. Next base: position 275,100 of record ML795036.1, on the reverse strand, counting down.
TCTCTAACCTTTAATCCGCATATGTAGTCCAACCAAATTCTTATATACATAAGCACATAGGCCTAAAAGCATGCATACATAGACACTCCAACATAAAACATGCACAAGGATTTTACAATTTTATATTTATGGCAGTAGTTTCAACCAACAAGTTGACATTCCACAATATCCTGTGCAACCCAAGGAAGTGTACCCCCTTCTTTGCAATGCATTCCTTCAGTTTGCACCACTTATGTTCGGGGCTTTAGTGCACTCGGCCAAGAATGTTTCAGAGTTGCAACTCCAAGAACTCCAACTGCAACAAGTCCATTGGACTTTCTTCATTCCATTCCCTTGTAATTTAGCTTGATTTTCTCATGGAAATCTTCTTTCTGAGCTTCCGGCTTCAACAGTCAACATCGCATATGTATTACACACATACAGTCATCATGAGATATCATCATAACAAATTTCAATCATAAATGTCAAATATGTTTTATACAGGAAAACATGATTTCCAAGCATGAGCTTCCTGCTCATAATTCATTTGGCTTTTGCAGTGGTAGGCATCGATATTTATTATAGCTCACAACAGTTCCATACCCAAGGAAAACCTTCCTACAATTTTCTCAGCCTTCACTCAACCAAACCAATTGTTAGCATATCATAACAATTTTTAATTATAAATTTCCAAATCAATTTTATACAGGAAAATGAAATTCCTCATGCATGAGGTCTTTTCTCATAATGTTTGGCTCTTGCAACAACAATAATTGATATTCTTTATGGGCTTACATCCCTGACATATCCAAGTCCATTCTCCCTCAAAATTCCTCAATTTACACACAACCAAACATATTGTCTGTAATTTTTAAATTCCAAAACTGTTTTATACAGAAAAATAAAGTTTCTGGACAAGAGCTTTTGTTCATAATGTTTGGCTCTTGTAGCAGTAGAAACCAATCTTCCTTATGTGTTTACATTATTTCCATATCCAAGACCACTCCACCTACAATTTTCCTCATCTTACATGCAGCCAAACATATTGTCAGTAACTCATGTACAATGGAAACGAGTGATCTCAAAATTGCTTACAACTATAATTCAATTACTTCCACCCATTCTTGATATTAAATGGAATTCAACTATTAACTGGAATGAACCCATCATTCTCTACACATGTATTATCAGCCAATATTTTCTTTCTTCTATCCAAAAATATTTTTATTACTATGTTCCCCTGGTAGAGATTTTCCATAATTCATCATTATGTAACTACTTTAACCTGCAACTTTCTTGTTGCAATATCTAACAACTCTTGAAGTGTTCTCAACTTCATGAATTAGAAATATTCACATAATTTCAGTTGTTAGCATAATCATTTATATTCAATATAATATTTACACGCATTCACCAAAATACATTCAATAATTCCTTTAATACCACTTGTAACATTTTCAACAGCTCCAAAAATAAATCCCATAATTGTAACAAACAACAATTCAATCACCTTCAACTAGTATTCATATTAAATATAATGCCTATATCATTCATTATCCATTTTCAACACCACATACTTTTCATAATGCAACAAATAATTACTAATAAAATAACCATTGATGTGTCAATACCCATGGTCACATCTACACAATGCATCCCTGCATTGACTACATAATACCACATAACTATGTCATGCACTCTGCCATGGTGAGTTGGAAGGTATGGCCAACACCTCAATACATCATTCGAACTCTTCCCCTGCTTTCTTGACTATTTGGATACCTTCCTTTTCAACCCAAAAACAACACCAAGAATATAATTCTTTATTTCTCTTCAATGTTGACAAAGAGGTTGCAGTACAAACATTGGATATATAGTAGATACCATTGAGCACTCACATAGCTCTATAGCCTTTCCATATCCAACCATCTCATGGTTTCACACATGACTAGCTTTATGGATATTCATTGCTATAGCAGGAGTATGTCTCTTGATTTGACTTGATTATGATCTCATAACCAATTCATAACACAATATGCAACTAATAATTTATCTAAATGCATTTTTGCATCAACAACATTTACATGCGTTAGGCCTTCAACCATTACATATCAGTTTAAATATTGAAAAATTAATTGATGGAAATCTTACCTCAATTCCCTTCATCATTGGAAGCAACCAAATGCATACTTGCATGGATGTTATCAACCTACTTGATGCTACATGATCAACTAGTATTCGTATAATCTCACAGGCTTCCTCCTCCATCTTTTTTATCTCCATTCCTACAACCGCCATGGGTCTTCACATGGATGGAAGTCATAAGAAGTAGCATCATCCACATCTTTAAGCATACTATATCATTTTTCCTGAATACATAATCCATAATTAGTCATACTCAATTTCCATAACATAATTATTGCATGTATATAACAATATATTATTATAAGTCCACAATCATTCCATATGCATCAAGCATTCACTATCAGCATGTCTACTAATGCATATGCATTCTAACTTCATTGTAGGAATCATGCACTCTAGTGCATTTATGTTTGAGTTCACTTATTTATTTATTTATTTATTTAGTTATGTTGTAGTTGATTGTCTTTGAATTTCTTCAGATCCTTGTTGCCTTGTGTGATCCCATTCTACTCATCTGCACTTTTGTTTCCTGGTCTGTACAATTTCCAACGAAGTTCCACTTGGCCATTTTGCAACCCAACCAATGTGCTCTATTTGTAGAAACTTCTCTTGGGTAGCCATATCCAACTTTACCTTTATAAATCATTTCGGCACCTTGGAATGAGGTAGCTCACACATTCTATCATGGTACTACCATAACATCCTTGACTGAACTTATCCATAATCATTCCAATGGAAGTCTATTTTCATTCAATGGCACTTTTCAAGTGAAAGAAAATTCATTATTCTATCCTCAATTTCTCTGCATTGGTATCCTTCTTCCACTATGAAATCCAATATCAAAAGTGGCTTTATTTCTCTGAGTAATTTTTAGACAAGGCAGTTAAGTCATAGCTATAAAATCCTTTCCAAGAACTCTTGTTCTTCACACATAGAGACGATCCACACATCACCTCTTAAGCTCCTTGTTCTCTTTCACATCAAGCTTGTAGTTATCTACACATCTCTACCTTCAAGGCTATGGAGTCTTACTTTTCATTTCTATACCCATTAGTGACATTCTTCACCCACTGGCTTCATTTCCTATGTGATAATTCTTGATGTTGTACCTACAATTCATTCAGACTATGTAGCAGTTGACTAATAATTCTTTTGTTCTGCTCTTCTCAAGTTCTTTATCCACTTTTCGTTACTTTCCCTATAGCTCTTTATTGCCTTGACCAACTTCTAAAATCTTTGCCATGTTTTTATGACTTTGATATCCAACCCTAGGCTTGAACTTATCTGATTATGCCTCTAATTCTGCAAAAAGTGCAAGCAACCATTTTTGTTAGAATTATGCAAATTATAAAAAAATTGTCAATTAATGTTGCATGTCCCTTTTCTGCTCAATTCATGAAGAATTATATCATAATTATCCAAATTATAATAATTCCAGGTTGTACTCCTCTGAATCATATTTCCAACGATTATACTTGTGCCTCATTCTGATCTCTAATCTGAAAGATATGGCTTCCTGAAAAAACCATTTTCACCCCCATTTATGCATCTTCTCCAGTGGTGCAATTTTATTGAAAGGCCAACTTTTGTCAACTGTAAAAGAAAATATGTCAAGAAATAGAGAAACTTTTGTATGAGACATATATAATAATAATGAAAAATAATTCATAAAAAAAAACTCATAGTTTCCATCTGATGCTCCAGTCAAAAACTGCAACAATCTGGAAATGACAACTTTGTCCTTTTTCACCCCTTTTTCCAGACTTCGAATTTTTAGCAAAACTGTCTATCTCACAATATGTGCACTTCTATAAAAAATTCACTAATTAAAAGTTGTTTGTCTTAATTAGCATATAAAATTTTCAGTAAATAAAATTTTCCAGTTTTGTGCTATAGGGTCACTTTTTTTGCTCTAAAAAACTAAAAAATCCCCAAAAAGTGGCCTGGAATATAGGATTTTGGATTATGTCACTATCCCCATACCAATATCCATAGGATTTATTTAGTTCCTTCATGGGTTATTTTCATGTCTACTTTTTGAACTCTCTCCAAGAGTTTCAACTTAATATGGATCTCTGCCAATGATCTAGACCCAGATATTTAAAAACCATTATTTTACAATTTTTGACAAATCCAAGAAGAATTGGGCAATGGCCCTCTCTGGAACTTTTGTAGATATATTCTTTGCGGATAAAACCCATAAGTTTCATCTCAATCTGAAGTAATATTCTCTAATTATGGCCACAATAAGAAAATGGCTCCATGTTTTTTTTATTTGTTTTTTTGAAACCAATACACAGTTTTGCCTATGTGGCAACCTGCACCGTCGATCTCAAATCAGAAGAGATATGGACCATTTATCCTCTCTAAATGCCTCAAATGTTGACCCGAGCATCAGTTGTCGATCCATTTCCTTGGCAATCGGTTGCAACACATCTCTGAACCAATCAACTTGACTTTTGATTGTTGATGATTTTCATTGACAAATGAAACACTCTCCCAATTCAACCAACCCAAACATCGACCCATCGGCCATCGGTCATCCCTGTTGACCGATTAAAACACTTCTCCAATTCAGTCAACTCGACCATCATTCGTCGACCACTTATTTATTGACGTGGCATGGCATGTGGATGCAGACATGCCATGACACATAGACTCTAACACGACATTATGGATGACATGGCATGACACGTGGATGTTGACATGGAATGACATGTCATCAACCTCTTTCCTTCATTGGCCATTGGTTGTTTCTCTTGACCTTCCACTTTTCCAATCAGGCTGACCTGACCATTGGTCCGTCAGCCATTTCCTATGGAAAAATTAAAGACTTTGCCTAAATCTGGTCGACCCAACCATTAGCATGCCAACCATTTCCCATGGACAATCAAACACTTTTCCCAAATCTAGCTGACCCGACCATCGGCCTGTCAACTATTTCCCAAGGAAAATTAAATACTTCATCCAAATCCTGTCGACCCAACCATTGGCCCGTTGGAAATTTCCCATCGACAATTAAAGACTTCACCCAGATCCATCCAACCTGACCATCGACTCATCGACCCGTTGGAAGAATTTCTTGGCCAACTCCAGCACTTAGAATTTTTTTGACCAATTCCTAACGAATCTGGACTATCGATCTCCAAGCCAAGGTGATCGTGATCATCGATCGACTCCGACCTTCAAACGACCAAATTGAATATCGACATCCAATTTTCCTCATTTTCCAAATGTCGAAAATGAATCTCAGTCGTCGATTCATCAAACTCTGCCCAGCACTACAGTGGCCATTGAAACTCAAATTTTCAACCTTGTAGGTCGAATTCGGCTCTACAACTCTACATATCGACTCCATTAAACTTCTTAGACAGTCTTGAATCATTTAAACTTGGATATGCTCATGAATTTGTGGATTGTCTCTCTAATTTTTCCATTATTTTTCCCCAAATTCACTTAGACCAAAGTCCGCAACAACGAATTTCCCAAAATTTCACTCATTATGGCCCATACCAATCCGGTGTTTGAACAAAAAGCTATGATACCAATTTGTAACATACCCAACCACCAATAGGCTGGCCATACTACTCCAAATCGTACTTCAAAAATGGATTTTGAATTCTAATAATAATTAATTTGAAAATAAGCATGAAAGATTGCAATAACCACACATGCAATAATCGGGATTCATTCTAAACCATCCAAGGAAGGAACAACATGCCAGGCAAAATAAATAACCAACAAGCATACACACATAAATACATCTTAGAGATAAATAAATACACAACAGAATATATATTATACAAAAAACATAGATAGCACTTATCTTTCCAAGTAAACAATCACCAACTCTCTGTATACCAAGGACGTTCCTCGCAACCATATATATTATTGTTCATTTACTATCAATAGCAGTGTTAACCCCAAGCCAGGGCTATGAATCCACAAGGATGGGTACTAGGCCAAATCTAAAAACAAACCAGTTAGCTAACAAGCTCTCATGTTTTCCCAACCACACAAAAAATCATAATTTACAGCTCTCCTCCCCTCCATCCTGCACAACCCAAATAAATGAACCCCTTTCTCTACCATGTAGTGCCTTGGGTTGTTCCATTTCTCTCCAGGGCTCCAGTGCTACTAGTTAGGAAATATCCATGCTAGAAATCCAAGGATTCTTAGTTGTGGATAGTTCTTTCAGAACTGTCATCGATCTCATCCACACAAGAATACATTCCCTCCTGGAATGATAAGTGATTCCTCACATCCATCTAGTAATGGCTCTCTACCCCCCAACCATTCGTTTCCATGCCCAAACCAAGAGCACATGAATGAGCAAAAGTGAATGAAGAATAACCCAAGGAAGGAGTGTAAAAGTGAACCCCCAAACAACCCAAAGAGGGGTTTATATATTTACTTGGAAGTCAAGAACCACATGGCCTTCCCCCCAAGAAGCTCATGTAACCACTTTTTTCAATTAAAACCGAGATGGGTAAATAAAATATCATAAAAATATGTATTCCCTTTAGCCCCCTCTCTCGTGGAATCATAGTCCCCTGTCTCTCATGTCCTTGTTCGTCTCATAGCCAACGATGTAATTTTATTAATATATTTTTGAATTTTTACATTTCTAGGCACTCTTTCCATTTCAACGATATAGCCTCACCATTCTAAGCCATATTTACAAAATAAATTCTAGCCATAGGGATCAAAATCGGGGGTGTTACACTAACTAATGTCACTAAATCCTTAGTGCATGCACTACTACAACAAGTTTTGGGTCATGTGTTACATAGATCTCTTCATGAGGTCTCAATTTCCTTGAAGTGTGGGAAATCACCCTACCTTCCTACATTAGGATAAAACCTAATCCTTCTATCGAAGAATCCATACAAACAAGAAAATATTGATCCATAACCGGTACCTTCAATATGGGAGCCATTGTCAACAACTATTTAGGCTTGTTGAATGTTTTTTCACACTACTCCATCCATATAAATTTATTATCTGTCTTTTGCAATTATGTGATAGGATTCACAATCTTCCAAAAACCTTCTACAAATCTCCTATAATAACCTGCCAAGCCCATAAAAATACATACTTCATATACATTTGTAGGTGTTATCCATTCTATAATAACTTCTATATTTATATATCCACAACAATTCCTTCTCTTGAAATGATGTCACCCAAATAATGAATCTCTAATGCAAAGAAAGAACACTTAGAGAGTTTAGCATGCATATTATGCTCTCTAAGACACTGCAATAATAGCCTTAAATTATCCCTGTGATCCTTGAATATATTAAAATATCGTCCAAAAACACTTGCACAAAATTATTGAGTTATTTTCAAAACACCCCATTCATCAAACTCATGAACACAACTGGTGGATTTGGCATCCCAAATGGCACCACTACAAACTCACAATGACCAAAACAAGTCTTAAACACCATATAATGGATGTCCTCTTCCCTAATTCTTAACTGGTGATATCCCAATCTCAAATTAATCTTTGAAAATATAGTTTCCCCTTTCATTTGATCAAATAGATCATCAATCATAGGCAACGGATATTGATTTCCTATGCTTACTTTGTTTACTATCAATAGTCTATACAAATCCTTCATGTTCCATCTTTCTTATTTACAAAGATCACCTATGCTCCAATATAGTGATATACTAGGATGAATAAATCCGAAATCCAACAAATATTGAAGCTACATCTACAACTCTCATAGTCCTAGGGTTATCATGTGATAGGAGCCTTCAAGGTAGGATTAGTTATTAGTTTGGGTTGGATCATGAAATCCAACTCCCACTTAGGCGGTAGTCTAAATAACTCTTCTACAAACACCATACAAATATAATATATAAGATGTTGAATCATTCTCATTGTGTCTTTATTCTTGTTCATAGCTATCAAAAAATACAATATGTAACCCTTCCTAAGACTATTGTTCAATTGCATCATTGAAATAAATCTCAAAGACACTACTCTATTAGCCCTGTTGAAATTTGTTTGTGTCCGGAGTCATATATAAAATAAATCATTTTACCCTTAAATCTAACACCACCTCGTGGGCTTCTAACTAATCCATACTTATGATGATATCATAGTATCTCAAGGTGGTAGTATATAATGGCACTTGGGTAACACATACCCCAAGATTGAATTCTAGATAATGCATCATATGAAATAAAAGTTTTTCTTTCTCCTAAATCTATCAATAATTAAAGACATATACCAATAATCGTATATGTCATCTCAAGCACTATAAACTAATGCTTAGATTGACATATTTTCATCAATGCATGGATCTTGTAGGATTTACCCAAATCACCAATAGTTTTCCATCTATGCTCCTAGCCAACTCCTCTTTGTGCATGTAGACAATCCCTTTGAAAAAATGGCTCTCTGCACATCCAACACCCCCTCTTAGGAAGTTTCCTTTGACTCCTAGATTGTGTAAATGTAGAACCACTACTCTACTCCGTCTATTGTAGTATATTTCTACGTTGCTACATCGGTGGCCTATACGATGACCTCTAATCTCTTAAATGACATACTTGAGTCTCAAAATCAGATGGACCCTTAGTGCATCCTTACACCCTGTAACCAATATATATGTGCTAACTAACTAAAAACTTTGTCATTTTCTTCTTAAAATTGAAGTTCTATATGGTATCGACTTACAACCTCCCATTGGTTGTTTGTTGGCTATGATAAATCTCTAAACTTCCTCATGAAAATTATGGGGCATCAATATTCAAACTTTCAATGTGATGTTTTTTGGCCCTTGGTCATGTATTGAGGAAGAAAGAAAATATTAAAGAAGAAGAAAGACAAAGTATGAAGAGTGCGGAAGGCAGACAAACCGAGGAGGGGTCGAAGTGGTTAAAGAAGAAGAAAAGAAGGAGCGAAGTAAAGGAAAAGCAAGTCGTTAAAAGAGAAGATCATGGAAGACAAAGAAACAAGGAAGATGAATCATGGACAAGTCAGCAAGCAGAAGAAGACACTAGTAGGTGCTTTGGAGCACCTCGCGAAGAAGAAGGAAGAACATGTTGGAGAAGTCCTTAAAAGGTAGGTTTTGGTACCTAGGGTTTTTTCACCTGGACTTCGGTCTAGGGTTTCTAAGAGTCATAAAAGGATAAATAGAGGTCTATAAGAGTTGAGAGGGGTTTTTTGTTGTTGTTGATGTTGATATAGAAGTGGATCTCTGGTTTGATATCACTATTGGATGGTACATCATTGAGTTTTCTATTGACAGAGTAGAATCATATAGTCAAGCAGAGAGGTATTTCTTTAAGGGACCTAGAGGAAAGTTTCTACACTTTTTGAAACTGAAGATTAAGATGCTATTGCATGAGAAGAATATCCTGAAGATACAATAATCAGTAGATTTTAAAGCTAATGTTCAAAAATCCAGACAACGATAGTGACACAGAGGCTGGACACATGCGTAGTGGGAGATCATTCAGAAAGGTTCCTATTGCGAACCTGTTTAAGCAGAGTTACAGACCATTGGCACACGACAAATATTTCTACAGTGGAGAAGAAGCAGGGCGATCCGACGAAGAATACTCAAGGGTAGAGGAAGTAGAAACCGAAGAACTTCGTCGAGAAGAACCAGAAACTTTAGGGACTATGCCTACTGGGGAAGTAAGTATTACTACTCCTCTTGTTGTTTTAGCAACATTAAGTAACCAGAGTAATCATAATACTCAGAGTATTGTTACAAGTAGTTTAGTACATACTCAATCAAAAAACCAAGGAAGATCCATGGCAGATGAAATGAGGTTACTCATTTTCAAAGGAGATGGATCTAAGGATCCTGACCAACATTGGTTCTTATGCGAAGCTGTATGGAGCATTAATAAAGTCACAGACTAAGTTGTTAAGAGAGATCAGTTTAGTACTACCTTGAGGGATCATGCATTGAGTTGGTATATGAAATTTGTTACAGGATCTGTACAGCCTAAACCGTTGAATGACATCAAGACTGCATTGAGTGCAGAGTTCAAGGAGCCTAAATCGGAGTTGCAGTGCATTACAAAGTTAAAGGAAATCAAGAAGAAGGTGACTGAACCTGTCTGGGAATTTGATTAGAGGTTTAAGACCTTGATAGGCCATTTAATTTTGTAGATTCCAAACGAACAACATAAGGAATGGTTCATCGTTGCCCTCCTACCACACATTAGAGTTCCTCTGATGCAACAGAAGGTCGCTTCACAGACTGAGGAATTAGAAATTTCCATGAAACTAAAGGTAGCCCTTGTAGGAGAATCCAATCCAGGTATATGTCAGATTTTGAATCAATTAACTAGTTTATCTTTACAGGTTGAAGACATGAATAAGGACAAAGTAAAGGAGAAAAGAGAAGACATCTGGTGTATCAGATGTAAATCAGAGGGCCATGACAAAGAGAACTGTCCCTTATTTAATGAATACTTGGCCTCTGGAGCCCCTAACCCTTTGAAGTAGGCTATTGTACCATGGTGTGAGGTATGTAGAACTAGACATCACCCTAGTGAATGTTATTATATGCATAAATATGTCCAGACACCCACCAATATTTATTGTACATTCTGCAAATATGTGGGGCATGATGAGAAGGATTGTAGGGCTTATGACCTCATGCATGAAGGATCAAGGGATACATATAGAATTCAAGGAGAATTACAACAAGAAGGGAATGTTGCACAGTTCAACTCCCTGGAAAGAGGAAACTTCAATCCTCGTGGTGGGTTCATAGGAAGAGGACAAGGAGGAGGCATGGGTCGAGATTGAGGCCAGATTATTTGCTATAACTGCGCCCATCCAGGTCATTTGGAAAGGGATTTTCATAACCCTTGTACTACTTGTAGCTACTGTAATTCATTTGACCATACCATTGAAGACTGTCCATTATTATTAGCTAAACTTCAGGAAAGATGAGGTGGAAACTCGCAAGTCCAACTAATATCAGATGAACCTTGCAGTGAGGAACCTAGAGTCATTGTTATTACTAGAGGAGGAGATGTCACATGAGAATATAGGGTGACTCCATGAAAGACTACAGATGGATCGGGGATTAGAAGATCTTCAGAGAAGGCACCATTGTTTGACCCAAGGAAGGAAAAACACACTTTTGAAGAAGCAAGGAGAGACTTTGTAGGAGAATGGGCTTCTTCATCTAGGGCACAACCAGAAGTAAAGGAATGTGAAATGCCTCCAACATTCGATCAGTCTGTCCCACTTAGGCAAGGAAAAGAGGTAAGCAAGCTTATGGACTTCTTGTATACTTGTATCAATTTGATTAAATATGAAAGAGATGTGCAAGAACTACAACACCTAATAAGACAATATGAAATTGGAAGAATAGATCCTCTGCTGAGTAGAGCTGTGAATCAAGTATCTAGGAAAAGGAGGACAAGCAAGGAACTACACCTTAGTGCTCATATTGGAGACTACGACGTGGACTATGTGGTCCTTGACCTGGGATGAAAAGTAAATGTTATGATGAAACATACTTGGGCACTGATGGGAAAACCTAAATTGATTTACTCTCCTATTAGGCTCAGGATGGTTAACCAGTAGGTGGTAAGCCCCTTTGGAAGACTAGATCATGTCCCTGTGGACATCGACGGAGTGAGGAAATTTGCAGACTTCGAAGTGATCGAGATTGTTGATGATAGTTTTCCCTATCCTGGGTTGTTAGGAATTGATTGGGATTTCAACAATTTTACTAGTGTTGACCTAAACAAGAGAAGAATGACATTTGAGGGTGATGGACTTAGGGTCATTGCACCTCTTGATCATGATGAAGGCCGCAGATACACAAAACCGATAAGGGAAGAATACCACGCCTATGAGTTAGAGAATATATATAAACCGACAACAAGACAACGAGATTATATTAATCCTACAACAGATGGAAATCTAAGTTGGCGAAGTGAAAGTGCATGCTCATCAGATTCAAAAGAAGCATTGGAAAATTGGCAGAACATAATGTATGAATTCTCTATGCGGAGGTGTGCCAGATTAACTAAAGTAGTTCGTTGGATTGGCATAGAAGTAAGTAATCTTCCTACATTTGATGGCTTGAATAATTTAGAGAAATTTCTACTTGAAATTGAAGGAATTGTACCAATACAATAGAGGTTGTTGGCACTAGACGAAGCCTTGAAAGCAACACCAGCTAGATGGTGGGAAGCTCACAAGAAGAACATCGTAGAATGGGTACAATGTCGCACCTTGTTGGCAGTGCGATTTTCAGACCTAGATGAAGGCTATGAAGTTCGATACATGGGTCAGATTTGCCCTAAGGACAATGTGTGAAGTTGTGAAGAAGCCTGTAGTAGTGTTCCTAAAAAAAAGTGGGTACATAAGTTCATTAACACATTAGATACTACGCCTATCAACTGGTATCTTCAAGCAGAACTACGCCTAGCCACTATAGATTGGTATGGTATGACCCATAAATTTATAGCTACGTTCCTATTTTAAATTCAGTACCCCACAATAGATCAGGCTTTACAAATTGTAAGACAAAAGGTCTTTGAGGAAGTATCTAACCTCCCTCTTGAACAAGAAGAAGATGAATGGATTGCACCTCTTCAACGGTTACAAGGTTGCTATAATATTAATGTTTATGAGGATGATGAACCTAGGAACGTGAACATCTCTGAAACCGAAGGACAAAGAGACATAGAAGGGTCAGGGATTGAATTACCTTTTGTTGGGAAGCCTATTAAAATTAAGAAAGTTAATATTGGAACAGAGCAAACACCTAAGTTAGAAAATGTTGGAGACTATTGGGATGATGCTACTATTAGTAAGATTACAGAACTATTGCATGAGTATCAATACTTGTTTCCAACCAAGTTCACAGACATGAAAGGCATAAGAGGACCCATGGGAGAAATGAAGATTTCTTTGAAAGCAGATGCAGGGCCTATCAAGCAGAGGCCTTATAGACTGAATCCCAAGTACAAGCAGGAAGTTAAGATTGAATTAGATAGAATGTTGGAAGCGGTAATCATAGAACTAGTTGAAGAATATGAATGGATCAACCCTATGGTGGTCCAGGACAAAAAGTTAGGAGAAATCAGAATCTATGTAGATCTAAGGAAACTGAATGATGCATGTTTACATGACCCATTCCCTACACCTTTTACTGATGAAGTTCTAGATAATGTAGGAGGACATGAAGTTTACTCATTCACAGATGGATTTTCAGGATATCACCAGATCAGAATTGCTAAGGAAGACAAACATAAGACTACATTTGCAACTGAATGGGGTTCTTTTGAGTACATGGTGATGCCTTTTGGTTTGAATAATGCACCAACCATATTTTCTAGGGTGGTGGTCGAAGCATTTAAAGAATTTTTACATAAGTTTTTGGAGGCATACTTTGATGACTGGACCGTTTTTATCCTTTTGAAAGATCGTATTGCATGTTTGAGATTAATGTTGGATAAGTACAAGCAATGTCAGATTTCCCTAAACTTGAAGAAGTGTATTTTCTTTTCACCTTTTGGAGTTTTGTTAGGACAAATTGTGTGTAAACAGGGGTTGTTGGTAGATCCTTCCAAGATTTCTATCATTGTCAATCTACCTCCTCCTACTTCGGTTAGACAGTTGTGCACTGCATTGGGACACACTGGATATTATAGAAAGTTTATTAAAGGTTATGCATAGATAAAAACACTCGTGGAGAAGCTATTAAACAAGGATAGTAAGTTTCAATAGACAGAAGAATGCCAATAGAGCTTCGACACACTAAAGCAGAAAATGGTCACTCTGCTTATTTTGGTTTTTTTCGGATTGGAGTAAGGAATTCAATGCTCATGTCAATGCTTCATACATTGCATTAGGAGTAGTCTTGGCACAACCATGTGTAGGAGACATTGACCACCTATAGCCTTTGCTAGCAGGAAGCTTTCCACATCTGAAATTAATTATACCACTACTGAAAGAGAAGGCTTAGCTATGGTATATGCACTGTAGAATTTTAGACACTACTTGTTGGGAGGACATTTTAAGATGTTCACTGATCATTCTGCATTGAAGTAATTAGTCAACAAGCTAGTGTTGGGGAGATGAATATGCAGATGGCTACTATTATTCCAGAAGTATGACTTCAAAGAAAGTTCTCAAGCCAGGAAGAATGAATAAGGGACCTGACCACTTATCCAAGTTAGAACATGGAGAGGAACCTACCAATTTGGATGATACACTACTAGATGGAAAATTTCTGGCCATCAGAAAAATCGATGATCACTTCGCCGAGATAGTCCAATTCATGTCCACAGGAATAACACCTCGCACATATACAGTTATTAAGAAGAAACAATTAGTAGTCCATGCTGTAGATTTTCAACTTATAGTTGGACAATTATATAAGATGGGACCAGATGAGATCTTAAGAATATGTGTTATGGAGTCAGAAAGACCATTGATTCTTGCAGAATCACATGAAGGCATCACAGGAGGAAATTATGCAGGGAAAGAAACATCGCAGAAGGTTCTCAGAGTTGGCCTCTGGTGGCCCACTCTACATAAGGATGCTAAGGAATACTACAGAGCTTGCGAGGTATGCCAAAGAGTAGGGAAGTCGTCAAGAAGAGATGAGATGCCTTTAGCACCTCAGTTAACTATACATGCATTTGAGAAATGGGCTATTGACTTTGTGGGACCTATCAAGCCACCAGGAAAGTGCACAAGAGCTCAATACATTATCACTTCTACAAAGTATTTGACCAGATGGGATGAAGCAAGAGCAGTTAAGGACTGTAGTGCATCTACAACTACGTGGTTCATCTTTGATGATATCATAACCAGATTTGGATGCTCGAAGATCCTTATGAGTGATCAAGGCACACATTTCATTAACAAAACTATTGAAGCCATGAATCAGGAGTTCAAAGTTCACCATCAGAAGAGCACACCATAGCACCCACAGGCGAATGATATAGTTGAAGCTTTCAATAAAATCTTGGAGAAAGCGCCGAGTAGGATTTGCAGTGTTAACAAAGATGATTGGGATTTGAGAATTCCAGTAGTGTTATGGGCATATCGAACTACTTGCAAAAAGTTAATCACGCAGACCCCCTTTAAGTTAGTTTATGGCTTGGAAGCAGTGGTACCTATGGAATACTTGGTTCCTAGTTTAAGAATTCCATCATTCACAGGTATGGATGACACCGACGTTGTTCAAGACAGGCTCACGCAGTTGATGGAACTAGAGGAAGACATGTTCATTGCAGGATTTCATTAGTAGGTACAAAAAGAACGAGAAAAGGCTTACCATGATAGACATATCAAGAAGAAATCATTTAAACAATGAGATTTGGTACTTTTATTTGATAACAAGTTCATGAAGCATCCATGAAAGTTCAGGACACACTGGCTTGGTCCATTCGAGGTTTCCTATATTACAAAGGGTGGATCTGCGCAGTTGAAGACCCTTAAAGGAGAATGGAAGGATGGTTTAGTAAATGAAAGTCGGTTGAAGCTATATTATGACAACCACCTGCCTCGTAGCTCATAGTAAAAGAAAGGAAGCAAGGTCTAGGTACCAAGTGTAGTTGAAACTGGGTACCAGACACAAAAATGATAGTTTGCAGAGTAGAGGGAGGGACATAGCATAAAGCACAGGCTGCTCCGCGCAGTCTGCATTCAAAGTAATACAGGAGGTTCAACCCTACAATGACTCGGGACGAGTCACATGTGAGTGTTGGGGGCCTGTTGGTCCTTGGTCACATATTAAGGAAGAAAGAAAATATTAAAGAAGAAGAAAGACAAAGTATGAAGAACGTGGAAGGCACACAAACCGAGGAGGGGTCAAAATGGTTAAAGAAGCAAAAAAGGAGTGAAGTAAAGGAAAAGCGAGTCATTAAAAGAGAATATCAAGGAAGACAAAGCATCAAGGAAGATGAATCGTGGACAGGTCAACAAGCGAAAGAAGACACTCGTAGGTGCTTTGGAGCACCTCGTAGAGAAGAAGGAAGAACAGGTTGGTGATGTCCTTAAGAGACAGGTTTTGGTACCTAGGGTTTTTGCACCTGGACTTCGGTCTAGGGTTTCTAAGAGTCATAGAAGGATAAATAGAGGTCTAGAAGAGTTGAGAGGGGGTTGTTGTTGTTTTTGATGTTGATATAGAGAGATTGAGTTGCACAAGTGTATGTCTTAGAGAATTCTTGTATTTTGGATCTTCAGCTGGGTGCGAAGATCTACCCTGCAGCTGGGTGCATAGGGAGGGGACTAAAAGAGGAAGAGAGAGAAGGATCTGCAGCTGAGTGCGTAGAAATAACTGTGTATTTTTCATCTACTTTATCAATAAACACAGTTCTGTGGACGTAGCCCTAGGGAGAGGGTGAACCACATAAATCTTGTTGTTCTATGTGATTGATGTTGTGATATGTGTTATCTATTATATTGTTATTGAATTGTTGTTTCTCTACTAAATATAAGAACATAACTAACTTCACAAAGCTAAGTATAATATTGTTAAGAGTCTTCAGGTGTTGAAGGAAAATCTCCCTGTGGACAGGTAGATCTCCTCTTGAGAGCTAGACTCTTAACTCTTAAGACAGAAAATGCTTATTGTGGACACTGACTTCCTTTTAGATCTAGATAAACTAATGTGTGAGGAGGAAGGAGAAAAGAAGTACCTTTTACCAGTGTTTGTCCCTGCACAGTTTGAGTTGAGCTCCAATCTTGAACTCCTCGATAAGTCCCGTAGACAAACAAAAGTACAAACAATTTCCTACTCTACTGAGATTAGATCGAAATAGATCTATCTATTAGAGACGAATTCATGTGAGATCAAACACAGAATTGAAAGAAACATGCCAAGCATATTACATTAATGAGAACAACAATGAAGAAAACTTACAACCGTAGATGTGAGTGCAGCAGCTTCATCAAGTTCTCCTTGTCCAAACCCTTGCTTAAAAATTCCACACACAGAATGTTGATGCTCCAAATGACATACCACTCATGAAATCATAAGTTTGGTATAATTCTCAATCTCCATTTCCCCTCCTCCATGGAAATCTCTCATTATATAAGATTTGGAGACTTAACCACCATGGAGAGAATCTCTCATCAGATCCACCAAGAAAGGGATCTCTAAGATATTTAGGGAGAAAATATCTCTTAAGGATTTTGGGGAGGAAATATCTCTCAAGGATTTTAAGGAGGAAATATTTCAACCATCCATGAGATCCTCCACCTTCCCTAAAAAATAGGAAACCAAATGTGAGGTGGATCCTCACACTTAATTACTTTCTTTTTCATGGATATTAATAATAATTCATGTGCACTTGATTCTCACACTTAATCAATTCCTTTTCCATGAATATTAATAATAATTCATGTGTACTTAGTATTTTGGCCTTCATGTAATATATCCCTCCTCCACATTGACTAGGGATTGTGACAAAAGTTATTCGATGGTGTCAAGGTGTATGCGATACTTATACAACACTTTACGACACTTAGGGTGAGGTACCTAGGTGTGCAAATTTCATGTGTAACAGAATGCCCCCTAAAGTGTGAGGTCAGAAGAGAGAATGATGACCGAAACACTTTACAAATATTTAAAGAAAGGGTGTAGACTCAGAGAACCTGGTAGAAGATACACACAAACATCCAACAAATATTATGACATGTTTCAAACCCAAGGTAGGCATACCTATGCTTGGGTGATCAAGACTTGCAAGATATGGCCGCCATAAAATACACTGCGGATCCATAATTATATTGATAAAAGGTATAGCCACCGAAAAATACATTGTGGATCTATACTCCCATGACCTGAACTGATCGTAGCCACGAAGAATACATAGTGGATCTACAAGATGACAAGACATAGCCACGACCAATACAAAGTGGATCTATGTGACAATATATGTGTCATTGTTCAAGAGAAACTTCGTCGCAACCTGGGCAAAGTACATATCAGAGTGATCACTCAACCCAGGGTCTTCTTACCGATCCCGATGTAGTACGAATCTAACCATGTGAATAGATATCCTGATGTCAAACATGGCAGAAACCACTTGATTACCGATCAATGATGTAAACCATTAACAAGCGCGAGGGAGATCACCATTGATGTCAATGATTCCCAAGGTACTCTAGTACATTCCAACGAATGTGAATGGATGAGCTGAAGTTGAACATCCGTGGAATCATCCGATCAGAGGTCAATGATGTAAACCCACTGTTGAATGTGAGGAGGCATGCCATTGAGGCATGCAGGTCCCAAAGTACTAACTGGTTTCTAAGTCTAGTTCTTGGATAATGTGTTGAAGTCGACAGGAATAGACTCATCGAAGGAGGGCCTTGATGTATCCCCCATCAATGACACGAAACAGACACAGAGATGTAATTGGTAGATCAAATGAACATGGACTGACACATGTATTGAGACAAGATATTTGTGATGGTTGACTCTTGAGGCAAATACTTCCCTTGAACACTGAGGCACAACAGTAGAAACATAACATGGACCAAAACACGATGATGCAGTGGATACTGTGACTTTCGTCGGGTGACCCAAAGGAGTAAAAAAACCTCAGAGGATTGGTTCAGTACAGAGGTTCAATGGATTAATATGTGTGCAAAGACAAAGTGTCGTGTTCAAGGGAGACTCTATGAGTTACTGGTAATGTTCTCAAAAACTGCTTGGCTTGCTTCTTTCAATTTTTTCCCCCATCCAGATAGACGAGTACCTATTTTTAATTTAACGAGCTCGAGGAGGGTAACACATGATCGATATAACTCACCTTCAGTAAGTCCCTCTTCCTTTGTTTAACAAACTGGAAGAAGTAAGGGTTCGATCCCATATGGGTTGTTCAATGTATGATGGTTTAACGAGTCCAGAGAAGGTAAACTCGAAGGTTTTTCATGATTATAGAGTCTGGAAAAACACTTAAAAGAGAAATCTCTCAGTTCCTTTTTCGTAAAGTAGTCTGATGAAAACGAAAAAGAGATAAACTATCGCTCAACAGATGTTTTCTTCAAATACTTTAACGAGTGTCAAGAGAACAAGGTCACTCGACAATCTTTTCATGTTTAGAGAGTCTGAAAAGAGCTTAAAGATGACTCCAATGTTGTCCTTTTTCGTAATGTTAGTCTCGCGAGGTCGAAAAAGAGATAAATTATCACTCGAAAGATGCCCTTTCACACCTTTTAACGAGTGGGAAAGGAAGCAAGATCACTCGACAATCTTTTCATGTTTAGAGAGTCTGAAAAGAGCTTAAAGGAGACTCCAGGGGGTTCCTTTTTCGTGTATCCATACAGGTCCGAAAAAGAGATAAAAGTTTACCCGGATGCATTCTCATGTATTTACGAGCACGAGAAAGAACAAAGACTAAGCTCGGTATGCCCCCAACTTGAAAATCTAGTGGATTAACTCCAGAATGATCAACAAAGGCTGGAGACATGCCCCCCAAGCTTCAATTCATTCACCGACTATGAGGTTGTCACCAATTTCTCTACGAGATGAGAAAAAGGAGAAGGGTGGATGAAAAGAAGGTTCAAGAGAGGTGACTGTTTCATTTTTTAACGAGCTTGACATAGGAAAATAACTATGCTTAGGGCCTCTGTTTCATTTTTTTAACGAGCTTTCTACAGAGAAGAGAAACTAGGCTCGTGATCGCTACTTGATCATGGATTCCAAGAGGATAATGCTCTGGAAAGATACCATGTCAATGGGAAAAACTCGATCATGGCCTCCAGGAGATCTTCGTTGGATGGAAGATAATCACTTGGGAAGGAACACATGTCGAGGGTCACAACAGGGATAAGGAGATCAGACTCCAATAACCCTACCGAAGAAATCACCATGTCAAAGACCGGATCCAAATGATTGGAAGTCAAAGGCATGGGAGACGATAGAAAATCGACATCAGGAGGGGAGATAGAGGGTATATCTTCCTGAATTTCTTCACGAGGGGGAAGAAAACAGGATCAATGATGGTTATCATCCCAAGGTAGCTCGTCAATGAGCAACATTTCCATGATAGGTTCATCCAAGAGAAAATTTGGGGAAATGTAATTGATCGCAGATGGAAAGGAACACAACCGTGATTGCATCAAGGAACTGTCGGGTGCCAATAGATGTTGGTCATCCGATGAGGGAGAAGCGGATGGGATAGAAACATATGATGTTTCGGCTAGACTAAGTGGCACTGTGTCACCTAGTGCATCAAATTCCAATGGACAAGGTACAATCCAAGGGTCAGATGATTCCAAAGATTGATAAGCCGCGGTCGAAATCATATTGACGGTGGCAATATGATGTGTAGTCGATGGAAGTGGTGTAGGGAAGGTACCCATGAGGCTAGAATATTTCAGTAAGCCAACACCAACACTTTCATACGTGATCTTGTGGTTTCCCAAGAAAGGAATAGTGTTGGTAGCGGGAGTGCGAGCATCGGTCGTGCAGAAATCCAACTGATCAACAGTGACAATTTTGTCCTGATGAGGAAATTGTACACATCGAAAGACCGACAAGGCAACGACAGTCATAGCATAAAACCAAATTCTTCCAAGTAACAAGTTGTAATCGAGGGGAGCATCGACCACCTCAACATCAGCGGTAACAATTTTTCCACCCAATTGGATGGGCAGGGATTGTAAAAGCCCATGGGGATGAAAACCTTGCCCATCGAAGGCACGTAACATTGTTGGGGATTTTTTAAGTGCGGGTGATTTTAAACATTTCCAACATGCTAAAGACATGACACAAGTTGAGGCTCCCTCATCCAGAATAGTTCGGTGTATTGGTTGATTGTGAACAACAACATCAACTTGGAAAGAAAGTTGGTGGGAGAGACGAGACACATAATCATCCAGGTTAAACATGATATGGTTGGATGACTCAAGATCAATAGTGCCAATAGCGGCCAAAAGCGTTCTACGTTGACTGGGGCAGTGTTGTAGAACTTCCAACGCAGACATAGCACACAGTGCTTGAGCCAAATCTTCAAAAATGTTGTAGTTCTGGGCGGCACATGAACTAGGATTAAAGGTAGCTTTACGTATAGTGCTCTTGGGAGGGCGTAAGATAGAGTTGAACACAGGTTTCTCAATCTGAAGTGGTCCAGATGGAGGATTAACCGATGGAAGACTAACGGAGGACAGTGATGGATTCGGTAAAGTACCGATACCGTTAATGTCTTTTCCTTTGTCAGGGTTACCTGGAGAGGGGGTTTCAGCAACCATGGATTGCTACTGTGGAAAAGGTTGAGTAAGCACAATGGGTTGTGACTTTCCTTGGAAAATTTTGGCCACTTCATTGCGAAGTGGACAGTCTCGAATGTAGTGATCGTCACCACAAATGATACACGGGAATTTCAGTTTCCATTGTGTTTGCTTTTCGGTAGCAGGTGTTTGATTTTTTGGTTGTTCATTGTTATTTTTTGATTTATTCTTTGTCTTCTTCTTACCTCCGAGTTGTTGTGAAGGGGTAGATTGAGCTGCATTCACCTCAAAGATCTGAGTTTGGGGGGAGGTAGAGGAGAGTGTGGTCGATTAGGAAAAAGATTGAGTTTTGACAGAACCAATAACACCATCTACATGAGATGAGGATGAAGACTTAGATGGATCGGTATTAGCTTGAGCAACATTTGGAAGCAAATCATACAAAGTACCAGATTGGGAATAAATCAAATCTAAATACTGAGCCTGAGCGATGGCTTGTTCCTCTGTGACCGTGCCACCCATAACGACATTGCGAGCGATCGGGGGTAAAAGTGATTTAGTAAACCATTCCACCAATAATATGTCAGGAATGATTGCCTTGATCATCCTTCGTCGTCGCCTCCACTCATGAATATGGTTTGAATTATGCACAGAGTTAGTTTGACGAAGGGAGGTCAAGAGTTCAGTACCCGTCTCGTAGTGAATAGGTAGTTGAAAGTGCATGAGGAAAGACATGGCGAGGGAATTGAAATCATGAAAAGAAGCACGTGGTAGTTCAATATACCACTTTGTCGCCGAGCCTGTAAGTGGTCACTGGAAAAGACACAAACGTACAGAATCATCCATGAGGGAGTTTGATGAACACCACAAATGGAAAGTCATCACATGGTTGTTTGGATCTTCGCCAGATTTTCCGTCAAATTTCGGAATATCAGAAGGAAGTTTAGCTGGAATGACTGGCCAAACCGATGAATGAAAAATAGGATCATTAGTTAACTGAGACAAGTCTGGGATATCCAGAGTCGCAAGGAAAGGTAGCTGTCGATTAATTTGCAGATGATACTGATGCGGCATAGGAACACCAGTAGGACCATAAACTGGGTTAGGTGGATAGTTGTAACCAGTAGGTCCTCCTACATACGGTTGTTACTGGCCAGGATAATAAGGATTCAATGATGGATGAGAAACATTTGCATAACCCGGTGGGTTCTGAGCATTATAGGTCGGGTGATTTGCTTGCCCATGAGGAGGATAAACATTTTTCCCTTGAGAATGGTAAGGAGTAGATCCCGAAGGCGGATACACATTAGACCCATGAGGAGGATAAGACTGTGGTCCCGAAGAACTCCAGGTGGTGTTTGGGATGCCGCCCGGATAAGATTGTCCGTAAGACGTTCCGGAAGGAACATGATTTGATACTCCTCCTAGTGGATTATGAGATGAGTGCCCCCCAACATGGGGTTGAATGAAAGTGCCTCCTGAAGATACTCCCCAGGATTGTGAAGGGTTTCCAACAAACGAAGGTTTCCCCCCTACCAGTGGTGGATTAATGACCGGGGAATGACTGGAAAACAGAGGTTTCCCTCCAGGAGGAGCATGAAAAGGGGGATGTCCCCCAGAAGGGGTAGGCCTGCCATGGAAAGGTAGTCCTCCAGGAGGGAAAGGTTCGTTAGATGGTGGTTTCCCTCCAACCGGTTGTGTTGGGATAGCAGGGGTCTGCATTCTTGGCTAAAGAGATGTCCCAACAGGATCGTGTGGAACATGTGGAGTTGTAGAGTAAAAGCTTGTAGAAACGGGGGTAGAGATTGAAGTGCCTTAGATATGAGTAGAGGTGATGAGTCCAGGATTAGGGTGGACTTGTGTTGGTGTAACAGTAGGGTTAATAACCTGATCGACTGGGTGATTCATGGTTTGACCGGATGGTCTTGTTTCATTAGGATGGTCATGAGGATGAAAGGGTTGTCGAAAGGATTTGAAATGTTCATAGAGATCGCGTCCCGATGAATTCCTCCATACAGAACGAGCAAGTGTGGGATTGGTATCTACTGCGGTGCTAGGATGGACAAGATTCCTATACTCATCACCAAAGATTGGTTCTATGGATCCCATATATGTTTCGGTAAAAATCCTCTCCAGTAATCGTGGGACCTCTTCGTCTATGATATTCCCAATGGAGTCTAAACGAACTAAAAGTGGTTCGAGAGGGGTTACCAACACAGATGTAGTGGGATTTTCAACCGTAACCAAAGTGCCTTCTGAGTTATCTAATGAAGGAGCAATAACACTTCCAGGGTCGGATTGATTTTCTACCTCTCTACGGTAGTTGTCTTCTAGAGGGTTAGGAGGTAAGGGTTGATAGCCTTCCGGAGGCAACCCTTGCATCCTACATGATCGGCGAAGACCTTTATCGTCTACAGGCTTAATTGTGGAGAATAACATAACACACTGAAAATATAGGGCCAACTAACAAAAAGAAACAACATACGCTAATAAAATCTAGGAATCAACCAAGCAAACAAAACTTCTCTCGATGATCGTACTAGTTGGTGATGAAATCCAATGTCGCGTGATCAAGTCGAGAAGGGGCTAGGATATGGTGGAATAGTTACAATGGTGACCTTCTTAACGGAATTTCACCTTGGTGCAAGCTTCCACGCAGTAATTGTGGATTTACCCTCCAAGGAGCCCGAGTGAGTTTGACCAATGTCTATTCCAGGTATAGTGAGACTTCCCTTCACCGTCACCATGTGTAAGTACCTAAAGATTATGGAAACTAAAGACACCAATTCGCAGTGAGTCCCTGGGTGGGTACAGTCGACAGTTCGATCTGAAACGTATGGGTAGGATAACAAGTCCGAAATCAAATCGAGAGGATCCCACACATAATCGTGGGTATACCTCCAAGTGACCCCCAATATACGATCCGACCACTACAAACAGTTGAACCACAGAGGGATAATCTTCGTAATTCGCCTGAATGCGACCTCGTGCGTAACCCCTGTGTGAGAGGGGGATCCAAAAAAACCGATGTGACAATTGGATTTGACTCTCCCTAGTGCAGGATGCTAATGTTTGTTTTGAAAACTTTGGAGTGTTGTACTCACAGCCTAATCCAAAGTGCTAACCCTAGTCTATTGTTGGTGGAAGATCCTAAAAACAAAAATGTTCTAGATAGTTTTTAATTAGCGTTTGTTTTACAACTGTTCTTTACTCAAAGGGTGTATGAAAGTGAAACTGATGGAATTAGGACTCAATTCCCAAAAATATGCATAAAAGATGATAAGCAATCATTTCTTTTCAATGAACACCTATTTAAGGGAAAGAGAAATAGTCGTTTTCACTATCAAACACTAATATGGAATGTCCTCAATCAATTTGTTCTCAATCGAATTCAATGTAATGCTGAAACATTTCAGAAATGCATTCTAATATGCAAACCAATCACTAAGATGTATCTTTGTCATTTGTATGCGAATGATGATTAATTCAATGCAAAAAAAATTCTTGCCAACTATCCTTTCAGATCAAGGAGATTCAGACAAGCATAAGCAGATTTCACACAAACAACACACCCTCTTGCTATGATTGAAACAAGAAGCAAAAATAAAACAAAATATAACAAAGAGAATCAAGAAATCTCAAACAAAAGAAAGATGCTTAAGAAAGATGACCTCATAGAACCAAATAAGATGATTTACAGATTTTTGATGCCCTTCATCAGAGTTCCCGCTCAGTCAGATAAGAGAGAAGAAAGCAGTGGATTGATTCCAAGTTCTCAACAGAAGAAAAAATCAAAATAAGGAAGAAGGCCACAAAATCTAAATAGAAAAGTGCTTATTCCTCATAAGGAAGGATGTGAAAGGTCAATAGGAAGAAGCATTGAATCACAAAGAAGCTCAGCAAGTGAAAAAACAGAGACTAGTCTTCAGAAAAGACAATTCTAGAAAGAATTTTTTGCAAAGAGAGTCTGGCACTCTGGTGTAAGGGGCACCAGAGTGCTATAACGCTCTTTCTAAGACCAAGGGGGAGCACCAACGCTCTAATAAAAATGTAGGGGAGCGCTAGGCTTCCACAGCTCACAAAATTGTCCAGAAAACCCAAAATTTCAGTCAAACTTTGGCAATCAAGATGAATGTGATGGGGTAAGGAGTCAATCAGCATATGAAATCAAACATATGGGGTGAAAAATGTCTAAAAAGAACAAAGGGTAAGACAAGGTCTATGAGGAAAACCGAAACTGAAAGTTTTGATTCGATCCCTAGTGGAGTCGCCAATTTCTGTTGAAGGAAAATCTCCTTCCGGACAGGTAGATCTCCTCTTGAGAGCTAGACTCTTAACTCTTAAGACAAAATATGCTTATTATGGACACTAACTTCCTTTTAGATCTAGATAAACTAATGTCTGAGGAGGAAGGAGAAAAGAAGTACCTTTTTACCGGTGTTTGTCCCTGCACAGTCCGAGTTGAGCTCCAATCTTGAACTCCTCGATAAGTCCTGTAGACAAACAAAAGTACAAACAACTTCCTACTGTACTGAGATTAGCTCGAAATAGATCTATCTATTAGAGATGAATTCATGTGATACCAAACACAGAATTGAAAGAAACAGGCCAAGCATATTACATTAATGAGAACAATAATGAAGAAAACTTACAACCATAGATGTGAGTGCAATAGCTTCATCAAGTTCTCCTTGTCCAAACCCTTGCTTAAAAAGTCCACACACAGAATGTTGATGCTCCAAATGACATACCACTCATGAGATCATAAGTTTGGTATAATTCTCAATCTCCATTTCCCCTCCTCCATGGAAATCCCTCATTATATAAGATTTGGAGACTTAACCACCATGGAGAGAATCTCTCATCAGATCCACCAAGAAAGGGATCTCTAAGATATTTAGGGAGAAAATATCTCTTAAGGATTTTGGGGAGGAAATATCTCTCAAGGATTTTAAGGA
>ML795036.1:212682-248756 GCA_009831015.1 Picea engelmannii | reverse complement strand
GTGAGGTGGATCCTCACACTTAATTACTTTCTTTTTCATGAATATTAATAATAATTCATGTGCACTTGATTCTCACACTTAATCAATTCCTTTTCCATGAATATTAATAATAATTCATGTGTACTTAGTATTTTGGCCTTCATGTAATATATCCCTCCTCCACATTGACTAGGGATTGTGACATAAGTTATTCGATGGTGTCAAGGTGTATGCGACACTTATATGGCACTTTATGACACTTAGGGTGAGGTACCTAGGTGTGCAAATTTCATGTGTAACATTAATTTATTTGGCGTTGTTATTCAGGAATCATCTTGCACTTCCTATGGTTGTATGCACCTGTGTCTTGAAACCCCCCCTATTGCTACTTTGGGTGAGACTTCATCTGCTTCGAAGGTGTTTCCGAAAAGGCCAGTAGTTAGGGTTTGTTGGTGTGTTGTTAGAGTTGAACCCTGGGTCTTCCCCTGTGCCAACAATGTTATATTTTACCCCATACACAAACATGTTCACCTACAACTTCTATGTGTTTATATGTGGTACACACCTCAAAAGATCCATAAATATAGTCTCATATTCTAGCACTCACATGTTACCATGTCTCGGGGAATTGAAATCATTCAATTAACTTTCAATGAACTCCTCAAAGATTTATCATTCTCTAAAATGATCCTTAAATAGTTCCCATTATATCTTAGATATATCCATACCAAACTATGGTAATAAGGTCTTCCACCACAATCGTGCACTTCCTCTCAATTGGAAGACACCCATACACACCTTGAGATTAGAATTATAATCCCTCAAAGGAAAACACATGGCCATATTCTCATGCCATGATTCAACTACTTCTCCATCAATGGAGCCCCAAAATTTTGGAAACATAACTTTTTCCAGTTCTCATTGGCCACCAACATTATATGTTCCTTAGATCCCTTTTTTTTCCTCATTTAGTGGGTGCGCATGAATTTGTTATTTTCAACTTAATTAAAATTTATTTTCTTTCTATTTAACTCACCCCTTTATAAATCCATTTCCATTTCCAATTACAAGTTAAATTATTTTTCCCTTTCTTTTTTACAAAAATGTGCATGAGCCTATATGATCCATCAAACCATTTATCCAAGTTAATTTTATTTCCCATGCTGAAATAAAATACATATTCCAAAGGACACTTTTCTTCAATATATACATAAACTGAATCAAAGTCAATAGCAAGGGTGACACCAAGTTAACTTAAAGCATCCAAGTATTCAGTACCAATAGCTATACATGACCACTACAACTCTTGAAGTATCCTAGACCAAGATCCAGCCATAAAATTTACAACTCTTCAAGTACACGATACCAATGATGTCATGCCCCTACATGCCCTTCAAGTACTGCTTACTGGTATATAACAAGGATGCCATGTTCATGCATGCCCTTCAAGTATAATTTTTTAATGATGGGGAATAACATGATGGTTGTGAATTAACTAACATAACTCATTCACCACTGGTGCGAGACTAATGATCATTAAGGAATAAGGATTGGCACCTTATTATGTGCCCCTTAACATGACCTTGTAAGTGACCAAATTCACATCCTATCCTTGTAAAAATATGTAACCTCCAATAAAAAACATAATACATATGGTTTTCAACCTATTACGTAGAAGGAATGCTAGTAGGTAGGAATAGGTAACCTAGACCTCCTCTCCATGATGGCACTCATGTCATATCTCATCATATAACCCTTTGTCCATGTGTAAGCTTATCTGGCAATTTTTTATTTGTCTCTGCACACATCTATAGATAAACATATCAATTAGCATTATCTAATAATCAAGAAGAAATTTCATATACATGTCAAATTCCAATCATACATAACTCGATACCATACTAGATCCACGTATTTTGACTCAATCCAGAGTCCATATGCACCTATGGTTTTTCCTGTCACACTTGAAAAACCATTAGTAGCATCATATAGTATAATAGATTTCATTATGTAACCATATTTAATTTTCAATATTCCATAGAATCATAAGAATATCAAAGGATAAAACATAAAAGATGTATGTCCACATCAAGAAATAATCACATCAAACTAGATGGAAGGTCTAGATCACATCTTCCATAAATGTATATATCAACCAACTAGGTCATTATTGTAACTAGAATTACCTCAAGTAATAACATCATCTCAGTCAAATAAATTCAAAGTGAAAGAGGGCACTACAATAATCAATGGTATTTCTTAGTGGTGATTAGGCTATGGGTAAGTGCTCAGTTAGTGGGGTATCTTAGACCATGAAAATCTACATACATGGAACTTGTTTGCCAAGCTTGGAGTCAATTAAGAAGACTTTCCTTAACCACACGAAAAGGAATCATGTTCACTTTCAATAGGTTTATCAACATATAATGGTGCAATTAATAGGATGCACAATGAATATGAAGTCTTTATCATATATTTGGATGTACAAAAGGATTTACAATATGCAATGAAAATTTTCGTTTATAAAAACAAAGAGATTTATACATAGGTTTGGTTTTATGGTGTTGTGCCACCTAATTTTTTTACAAAGGAATGGAAGTTGAGCATAGGAGAAATACAAGATAATGAACTAAATGTTTCATTAAAGTATTTGGCAGTGAATTATGGATGAAAGAAACCAACTATAAAATGTAGTTGGATATCAACAAAGGATTGTTGGCCATTGCTAGGCATGGAACTATGGTTGAACTATATTAATTGTTATCTAACATTTTTTCATAGTCAATGTTGTCCATCATGTTCTTGACTAGGTTAGATGATACATCAAAGCCTCATTTTGTGTTTTTTAATGCAAGTATTATAAATTTGAACAACTTTATAAACGTGAGCTACTAGTTGAGTTTATAGTGTGATTTTTTCTAGTCACAATACAAACACAAATTGATCAAAAGACTAAAGAATATTTTTCAAGTATGATGAGAAATTCATACTTAGGGTGATGCAATATCTTAAGATTTTTATCCTGATTGAAATTTGATATTCCATAGCAAAATTAGAACGGCACAAGAGGAGATTTTTAGGTCAATAACCTATAGGTTCCATTGTAAAAAAAACTCGTCAAGTACATTTAGTTGTTGTGTATCCCATGTTCAAGTGATATTTATAGTTTTACCTATAAAATGTTGCATTATTATATGGAACTTTAACTCCAACATAGCTAGCCAATTCCAACAAACGATGAATTTGAGTTGAAAGAAGTCTATGAATCATTGAATCACATATACAGAAAAAACATCGCCAAACAAATTGAATTTCAACTCCAATGCAAAGTGAATTGTTAACTAAAAGAAAAATCTAAACCATTGAATCCCATTTAAATAAAACTCTCCATGATTATTATTTCTCATATTAATGGATGCCTCCTTGTGTGAGTAATATATTTGTTTCATTATTAATTTCTAATGGTTTCTAGTTCTAATTTAATGTTATCATAAATGATTTTAATGATGTGATGATGTGCTCAATTTATAATATATAAGAATTATTGATTTAATTGATATTGATAAATAATTGGTGAAAATTGATAATGACAAGTATCATTATTTTTATTCTAGAACTATCAATAGTATTAATTTTTCATCGTGAACATCTAAAAATTTCATGATTTTATATTTAAGTTAATAATAAAATCTAAATTAACAATTATTTGAATTTTAATTAAATTAAATTACATATTAATCACCATACTTACTTATGATTGTTCAAAGTGGTACAATGGAAAACCAAATACATTATATTTCCATAAAAAAAAACCAATAAATTTATATTCAAGAAAAAAAAACTACATTCAATATTCAATATGTATGTAAAGCACTAATTAATAAAAAAAAAGACTCATATAAAATCCATTAGAGAGAAATTCTACCCAATATTCTTCTAACCTAACTATATATTAGCTCCAAATGGCACAAAGCCCTACATAAGAAATATATCATTTCCATCGTGGTGAAACCAAAAATATAGTAAATTTGTAACTTGTTTAAACAATTATATCATGCAAAGTTTAATTTACCCATGCATTGAAATGGTTCTTAGAACGGATATTAAGAGGGACAGTACTTTAAAAATGGAATAGCTTCCCATTCCATGAGATTTAAATTAGAATAATCATTATGTATCCTATGAAGTTTTAATTTACATTCTAACTTCAAATAATTTTTTTAAGTCTTTTTAATTAAAATGGCTTTAATTTACATTCTAACTTCAAATAATTTTTTTAAGTCTTTTTAATTAAAATGGTGTGACTAGTTTAATTTGGTGGATTTTTTTATAAAGTGTGCTTTAACATCCAATAGATTTATGTGCATCGAACGGGATAATTGTATTAAAACATCTGAGAATGAAGACTTCAGAAAAATAATAATTATGGAGGTCTGCATTTATATTTTCATGCAAAACTTATTTAATGTGCCCTTCAGGTAATATAAAAACGGTGCACTTATATTTTAAGGATGGAAAAAAAAAATTAATATAACTAGACCATGCATTTTTCATAAATGCACCAAAAAATCAAATGAAAAAAAAAAGAGTGGGAACTTCAATTTGTAAAAGTGACTTAAACAAACTTTAAAGCCTAATGCATTATTGTGCCAAAACTTAGGGGAGACTTGTATAACAGAGATTTCCTAAGTAAGAGATTGGAGTGGATATACTTTTTTGAAGGATGCAATTTGTAAGGGGTTATCATGGGTTGCTTACAAATCTACAAAAGAGATAGTCTAAGTATGTAACTTTATTGTCTTTATTTCATCAAAATACAAGGGTTTTATAGCCATTTTTAAAAAATACAAGGGTTTTGGAGCCATCTTCAATGTTGCAAACTCTAGCTTTGTTGTTTCTTCCATTTTATTTTATATTATTACAAATCCTAGTTTTGGGGTTTTAGTTTTTACAAAAAGATTTGTTTTGGGGGGTTTTTAGTATTTGTAGGTCTTAATGGTCATTTTGATGTAAAGGATATTTTAATGGATTGGGGCCGCGTATTGCATTATATCCCAAACTCTATTTCTGTCAATATTTTTTTACGAAAAAGGTTTTATGGTCTCATGGTGTGCATTGTATAATCAGTACATATTGATGCGATGTTTACTCTATAGTGCACCACTTGGGATACATATTTTTTTTTAAATATCAAGTTCCATAGTGTGCATTATATAATACATATGCATTAGTGCACTATATACTATAAAGTTCCTCGCTTGGCCCTCTAAACTTAATTTCTAAAATTTCTAATTTTTTTTTTTTTAGGTTTAATGGTGAAAAGTATATAGTAAATATATTAATAGATGATATTCCATTATCCAACTCTTTTATTGATAGAAGATGATTAATAAAATATTGAGGGAGGGGACTTATGGTAACAAGTGCAAGTAAATGTTTCAAAAGGGTAAATTAGGTGGATCCAAACGTGATGAACATGAATTTTTTCTTTGAGTTTTTACTAATAACATACTTCTTAACAATAGTAGCTAAATATTTTGTGTTCCCAAACATAGGAAAGGGAGCCTAAAATTGGAGCTACCCATTCATATGAAATAATGTCCCATGTTGCTAGAATTCTTGAGAGGATTCATGAGGATAGTTATTGAGACCCACATTTCTTTGAAACCCTAGCCACTGTATCTCTCCTCGAGCAGTCTAACCATGGTTTCAATGTCATCCTCCCCATCCCGAATTTGACTTTGAAGATACTAAGCTATGATCTCTTATTTCATCTCTAGGGAAATTTATCCAAAAATATCAACCCTCTAGGTTTGTCAAAAGCTATATCAACTTCTAGAGGTTAACCTTCCCTTTGTTGCCTCCCATCATATGGATTTGGCCCTTATTGAAAGGGGCCTTATTGGGAAATTTACTGGTATTTGGCCCTCTCATAGATCGATGAATATCTGGGTTCATAAGAATTGGATGGTTTTCATCAAGGGTAAACTTTCTTATTATTTATGTGGTTGAGGTTTCTATGCCCTCTTATTTGAGGAAAAAGAAGATTGAGATATGATTTTTTGTAATGGGCCTTAGTTCTTTGGAACAAAGGGATTATATCTCAATCATTGGACCCCGGATTTTGATTCAGAGATTGGTTTTTCTTATGTTGTTCCAATTTGGATTCATTTTAATCACCTTCCCCTTCAACACTAGGGAGAAGATTCCTTGAGGGGTATTGGGAACACTCTTGGAAAATGCATTGACATATCAAATCCAAAGGCAGGAATGTTTTCTTTCACTTGGATCTGTGAGGAGGTAAATCCAAAAAAGGGACTTCAAGAATCTATTCTTCTCACCCTAGATAAGTGGAAGCATGTTTAGAAGTTAGGAGGAAAATAGTTTCCATTCAAATGTAATTCATGTCATGAATATGGTCATTTTTCCATAGTTTGTAAGAAGATTCAACCCCAAATTTTCTCAGCAACTGAAAAAGATGAGCAACAGAAAACTATGAAGAAAAAAATAAGCATAAATCAAGGAGCAACAACTAACCATATAGCTACATTGACCTCCAAGAAACCTATCGTAGCAAGCTCAAATCAAACAAACCCTTCCAAGCCACGTGCATTAGAACCATTGGTACCCAAGAGCATAGTCACAATAAGATCAATTAGTCCAATCTTAATTCCTCTTGTTTCATCAAATGTATTTGAAGTTTTATCTCAGCAAGAAGAATCTATAATCTCGATAGAAGCACATGTAACTTCAATAGAGTGAGTCGAAACATCAGTTATTGAACCTCAATATTTCATTCCCTCTATTTTCTCTAAGAACCCAGTGGAAACTCCTCAAGCTCTAGAGGATGATTGATCTAAAAAATGAAAGGCTTGAGTCTCTTTAAAATTGCAAGTGAAATTGTATGTGCTTGGGTAATAGGATCAAGTTACAAACACATAAAAATTAATGAGTTTTTACTTAATCATGAGTAGCATAAACATTCATAACAGCCATCAAAATACACACATTAACACTACAAAATGATAAAGGAGTTCACCCCTCTCTTGGGCTACATCTCCTGGTCTAGCTTCCAATGGATCATTTTCATTAATGCTCAAAATGTCAAAATTGGTGCTTTAAAATGCTCAGAATGAGAAATAGATGGATTCAATGGCTCCAGAACATCCAAAAATCCCTAGCTAGGGTCTTCCTGCACCTGGTTTGGCCAAAAACTGAGTTGGAATCACTCCCTAGAAGTTTCTCCCAATTCTTTGTTGTTTCTGCTCACCAAAACGCACCCAGAATGATTGAACCTCGCTTTTGTGTGTTTTTTGTGTAAAAAACTCATCTCCCACATGCATCTCGCAAAATCAGACAAATTTTCGAACCGTTAGGCAGCCAACACCTTATCCGACGGAGGTTTCAGTCACATGGGCACCATATGGCCACATCCCAATGCCAAATCCGGATCCGTTAGCTACCTCTTGGAACGCATGAAAAAGGTGTTCATGTGACCAAGTTCTATGTTAAAATCCATGCCAAAGGACATGTGTTATGCGGTTAGACCAAGGGCTAACACTTGATCCACGCGCTGAGTTTTGTGGGTAATGCGTATGTGTATATGGTATGACTAAGGGTTGGGGCTAAGCCCTGACCCTTTCTCCTCCCAACCAAACCAAAGTTCAAACTTAAATATTTATGCAATGGTTATGGGGTAAGCAACACATGGCGGGCAAGCTGGTAGCCTGGCTTGCGCCTAGTCACTCACCCACGCCAGAGGTCACGGGTTCAATACCAATGGAGTCCAAAACCTTTTAAACCATCAACCAAATACGGGGTACCACTTGGCGGCCCTTGGCTAGGCCACGTGGCACCTTCCCATTCACTCTGAGCATTCAACGTGTCGACCATCCATTGGTCCACGTATGTGCCAACACACCTGCCACGTCAACCTCTGCCACATCACCCTTGCCACATGTCTATACGACCACCTGCCATGTGTTAGTACGATCACTTTCCATGTCACCAGTACGACCTTTCCACATCAGCAATACGACCATGCCACGTCAGCACTGTATGGACTATACAGTCAGCAAATTTTTGCATGTTTGGCAAAGCAGACAGAATGTGATATCTCTCGCATACGATGTTCATTTGAACCTGTTCAAGTTGTGTTGGGATCATGAGGATGAGGCCTACGTACAAGTCTGTTTTGAAGCAATTCCGAGAACTTTGATTTTCGAGCATATTTTGATCCCCTGGATCACTCCTCCCCATTGGGAATCTTTTGGACCTCCAAAATACTACTTTCAGTCTATCTGAATATTAGGGTACAGTTCCCTCACCTTTTCAACCTCAATCCATTTGGCCTTGCTTGGATTTGTGCCTTTAAGACCAACTCGAAGGTATTCCACATTCCCTCATTTTTTAATTTCTCATTCTCTTGTCAAGGATTGTATCTTCATGCAGTTCTGAAAGATATTCCGGCAAGAAATAATCTATAGAAAGAATCTAAACATGCTCTCCTTGATCATCAATCAAAGGAGGCTCATATTCTCAACAATGACAACTGCATACATTTGCATATAAGGAGGCAAATCCAAACAGAAGGCATTGTTACCAATCTTTTTAGGAATCTTGAAAGGTCCATATCTAATTGGTTTCAGTTTTTTACCTTCTCCTTTAAGCCTCTCTTTGCTAATGTAAATCCAAACTTCATCTCCAACTTGGAAATTGTGATCAACACGATGCTTGGCATGTCTTGTCTTGTACTTGGCTTGGCTCGTTTCCAATTGTTCTTGTACCATTTGATGCACCAACTGAATTTTTTCAATGAGCTTATTTGTTCTATCAATGTCATATTGACCATCAATAGCAATATCTTTCCCAAATATAAAATCTAAAGGAGATTTTGGAAAATAACCAAAATATGCCTCAAATGGAGATTTGTTTGAGTCGAAGAGTGCTTAGCCCGGTTGTAAGCATGTTGAATGTAGTGTAGGTGCTCATCCCAAAGCTTAGGATGCTTGCTGCAATAACCACGAAGAAGATGTACCATTGTTCTATTCACCACTTATGTTTGACCATCGGTTTGTGGATGAAAAGTTGTGCTCTTTTTCAGCTTGGTGTCCATGAGTGCCCATAATCTTGACCAAAAGTTCCCAATAAATCAAGAATATCGATCATAAATAATGGATTTGGGCAACCCAAAATGTACCCAAACATGTTGAAAGAACATTTGTTTCGTTTGTTCAGTTGTAACATGACGGCAACACGGCCCCTTCACCACCCGCAGGTCAGAAGGTCCACGCGCTCACACAGGCTCTTCTTCTTCTCGGCCCGAAGAACTCCAAGGTTCTTCAATTTCCCTACCGGGAAATCTGCACCCACAGATTCTCTTTGGCGCGATCCCCCCCTTTCTTTAGTTATCGGAGGATCAGAACTCGCGACTTTGCAAGTTTACTGTCGATCTCTAGGCTCTTGAATCCCCGAGACCCGATGGCTTTAGTCAACGCTGACTTTCTCTCCCCTTATCGGGACTTCTGCCCTTATCGCGGTTTCGCGACTCACGATATCAAACTCTTCACCTTACCGACTTTCGACTCGCGATATGCCGAAACTCCGACACACGCGTGAGCTATCTTTCGACTCCCTGTCACTTCTATCGGGATATCGGACTTCGCGGGATCGTTAATCCGGATGTCGATGGATCGACACTCCTCGCTGCGAAACCCCGATGACTTATGCCATCTGTCCTCCACTAGCTCCCGCTGTGGCCCACACAATTCACCCGTCGGAATATCGCGGATTGCGATTCCAACATGTAAGAGTTTCCTGTCTTCGAAAACCCCGATACTCCGAACCCCGACTCCTCTGGATCGTCTGAGACGCGTCCCAAACGATGGACGGTTCTGATCTTGTCGGGATATCGCTACTCATGATATCGCAATTCTTGTTACACAAATTTGATTTTTCGACTTGCGAATCCCCGATACACGATATCACGTGTAGATCCGACGGTCCTTGTGACTCGAATTGACGGCTCTGCCCCTCCTGAGCTTCGAACCTCTTTCACACTTACACTGTAGCCTCCTTGCACCTTCGTGAGATCCAATGGCCCACGGAACTTCGTGAAATCTCCTTCAAAGATTTCATCCGTCCGTTCTCCCTTTGATGATTCTGCGAAATGAAGAAGTGTCTCCCCACGAGACTCGTTCGCCTCTCGCCAACCTGCGACGCTTCTCTCAGACTTTCCACAGCAGCTTCCCTGCACTTACCCTTCAGTGAATTCAAAGGTCTATTCCTCCTGAGCTTTTCCACAACTCCACTCTTCAGAAAGAAACCTTGCTCGCACTCCTTGCGGCAAACCCTTCAACAACTATCTAAGTGTTGAAATCTTCTTCGACTCTGTGCACACCTGCAGCAGCAGTCTTCCGATACTCTGCTCAGAATCGCAACTCTAAGACTTAGCTTGGCCTGCGATCTCCTTGCACGGCACTGGGTCTAACGCACCTTCGAGAAAATTAGAACAAAAGCTTTCTCTAGTTGAACCCTTCTATCAACACACTCCTTGCGGACAAATTCGACTGCACTCCTTGCAGGAATCCTCTGGCTCAAATAGAGAAACAATTGAAACTCATTCACTCTTCCTCTCAGACTTCAACTTAACCATGAAATCACATACACAACATATAAAAGCAAATGTGTAACAGGAAGCAAACATCCATGAGCATAACATCAATACACAGAGAATCAGACACAAACCATGAATTTGAATCAAAGCTCTTTCTATTAATTCAAATGTCTATACATGGGTGTTCTTCATATAGTTCTCTGCATGCTCTTCTTCTGAATGCTCTAACTAATGTTACAATGATACAATGAGGGTGTCTATATCTGTTTTCCCTCTTGGACTCTAAAGATATCAAATATAAAATTCAATTCCTATCTACCAGCATTAACTATATTAAATGCCGACTATCTACCTAAGGACGAGAGCTATCCGCTCAAGGTCCATTACAATACACAAGTGCACCATCTCTTAAATGAGTCATTTAAGATCGCGCAACAATTCCAAAGCATTTTCAAAATTTTGTGCTGGCTTGTCCAGCTGTCTTCCGTTTCCACGCTGGCTCGCTTGATGTGCTGGCGATGCCCCTGCATCATACTCCTCGGCTTGAAAACTTTCATGGGATCCTGTCCATGAGCTCCTGCATGGTCTATCCATGCTTCTGGATTTCTGCTTCATTTTCCCAGCTGACATCTTCCATTGGGTGATTCTTCCACTTGACCAGATACTCAAAGTATTCTTTTCTTCTGGTCTTCTTACCCACTCTCTTGCCCAGTATGCATTCCATCTGCGGCTTCTCTACAACTGCCATCTGTTTCATCCACTGGATCACTGGCTCCTTAGTTCTAGTCTCTGCCTCTCCAGCCCTATATGGGTATAAGTCTGCGATATTAAATATCATAGATATTCCGATGCCATCCGACAACTCAATCTCATAAGTATTTTCTCCGAATTTTCTCAAGACCCTGCATGGTCCGATTTTCTTCATTTTCAATTTGTTGTATGTCCCCCTTGGGAACCTTTCTTTCCTCAAGTGTGCCAGAACTAGATCACCAACTTCAAACTGAAGTTGTCTCCGATGTTGATCTGCTCTGCGCTTATACTCCTGATTTGATTTCAGCAGTCGCTCCTTCACCTTGATGTGAAGTTCTCTCATCGCCTCAGCGAATTCTTCTGCACTAGCATTGCTAGTCGCAGTCCGTTCTGAATCCCGCAATTCAGAAACTCCTCTCGGCTGCATCCCATACACAACTTGAAATGGACTCTTTCCTGTGCTTCTGTTCACAGAGTCATTGTATGCAAACTCTGCCTGTGGCAATATGTGGTCCCAACTACTGTGGTGCTCCATCACCAAGCTTCTCAGTAAGTCTCCCAGACTTCTGTTGACCACTTCCATTTGTCCATCCATATGAGGATGATAAGTAGAACTAAATGCTAAGTTAGTTCCCAGCTTTTTCCATAAGGTCCTCCAAAAATACCCTATGAACTTCATGTCTCGGTCCGAAACTATGCTTTTCGGAAACCCATGAAGTCGAATGATTTCCTTAAAAAATAGATTTGCGATGTGTGTCGCATCACTGGTTTTCTGGCATGGAATGAAGTGTGCCATCTTAGAAAATATGTCCACTACCACAAAGATTGAATCAACACCTCTTTGTGTCCTCAGCAACCCCAATACAAAATCCATTCTGATCGCCTCCCATGGCCGCTCTGGTATGGGAAATGGCTGATAAAAACCTACATTCTGCTTTCTCCCCTTCGAATGCTGGCAAATCCTGCACCTGTCAACAAACCTCTTGACATCGGCTCGCATTCCCGGCCAAAAATATGATTCGCTCAGCTTCACGAATGTTTTGTCATGGCCAAAATGACCTGCTAATCCACCACTGTGTTTCTCCTTTAACAAGTTCTCCCTCATGGAGCATTTCAGAATACACAGTTTATTGCCTCTGAACAACAATCCTTCCTGGATCATATAATCTATCCAAGGGCTTCTGTCTCTGAGAACTGGATTCTCAGCTGCTTCATACGCTTCTGCAAAATCTGCATCTCCTGCGTACATATCCCTGAGATTATCAAAACCCAATGTTTTGACTCAAAACTCCTGCAACAACAAACACTTCCTGCTCAAAGCATCAGCCACTTTGTTAGCAGTACCAGAAATATGCTTAATCACAAGCGTGAAATTCTACATATACTCTACCCATTTGGCATGTTTCTGATTCAACTTCTCTTGTTGAGTCACAAACTGCAATGCATGATTATCACTGTACAAAACAAATTCTTTTGGGATCAAGTAATGCCTCCACTTCTTCAGCGCATGTATGATAGCATAAAATTCTTTATCATACGTGGAGTATTTCAGCTTTACCTCATCCAACTTCTCACTGAAATATGCAACTAGTCTGTCTTCCTGACTTAAGACCGCTCCTATGGCAAACCCACTTGCATCACATTTCACCTGAAATGTCTTCAGGAAATCCGGCAACACCAAAACCGGTTGTTTCGTGATCTTCCACTTCAACAGATTGAAGCGCTTCTCAGCCTCTGCTATCCAATGAAAATATTTATGCCGCTTCTTTACTGTATCCATCATTGCTGCGCTAATTCCACTGAAATTTCTGATGAATTTTCGGTAGAAACTAGCCAAACCATGAAAACTTCTCACCTCAAAGATATTTCTCGGTGATGGCCAATTCTTAATTACTTCCACCTTATCCGGATCCATCCTCAACTCATTAGCCGAAATAACAAAACCCAAGTAAATGAGTTCTGTCTTCATGAATGAGAACTTCTTCATGTTAATCAACAACTTCTCTTGCTGTAGCTTCCTCATCACAATGGCCAAATGCTTCAAGTGCTCTGCCACTGACTTACTATAAATCAGTATGTCATCCAAATAAACAATGACAAATTTCCCGATGAACTCCTTCAAGACTTCATTCATCAACCTCATAAAGGTACTTGGTGCATTCGTCAAACCAAACGATATGACTAGCCATTCATACAATCCTTCGTTTGTTTTGAAGGTTGTCTTCCACTCATCGCCTTCTCTCATGCGAATCTGGTGATATCCGCTTTTCAAATCAATATTTGAAAAATATTTTGCCCCACTCAGGCAATCCATCAGATCATCCATTCTCGGCAATGGAAACCTGTATCTAATGGTTATCTTGTTGATTGCTCTTGAGTCGGTACACATCCTCCAGCCTCCATCTTTCTTCGGACTGAGTACTATCGGAACAACACATGGACTCAAACTTTCTCTGACCAACCCTTTGTCCAATAAATCCTGAACCTGCTTCTTAACCTCCTCATTCTCTTGCGGCGTCAACCTATACGCGGATTTATTCGGCAAACTAGCTCCTGGTATGAGGTCAATATGATGACTCACACTCCTCATCGGTGGCAACGAATGAGGTAATTCGTCCACTATGATGTCAGCGAACTCTTCCAGCAGTTCCTGAATCTCATCTGGTAAATCGTCCACTCTTGTGCTAGTCAGAACAATCCTTGGTTTTCTGACCACAAAGAATTGTGGATCTTCCTTCTTCTTCACCTCCGTAAGAAGCTCCTTCCCACTCATGAGAAGTACTGTGTTGTTCACTTCCGGCTTCACCTCCTTATCCTTTATCAGAAGCAACATATGGGTTCTCCCATTCTTCTCTAGAGTATATGTGTTCATTCTCCCATCATGAATCACATTCCTATCATATTGCCATGGTCTACCCAGCAATAGATGACATACATCCATGGGAATAACATCACATAAGATCTTATCATTATACCCTCCTATTTTGAACTCAACCAAGCATTGTTTAGTAACAGTTACCTGGTGTCCCTTCTGTAGCCACGAAACTCTGTATGGGCTTGGATGATCAGTCATCTCCAGCTCCATCTTCTCTACCATCTCGGTTGAAACGAGATTATCCGTGCTACCACTGTCAACTATGACCTTGCACACCCTATCCTTGGTCTTGCAAGAAGTCCTAAAGAGTCTGGTCCTTTGGACTGAGCTTTCCACCTCCTTCTCGGGTGTCAAAAGGACTTTTCACATCATAAGTGATCTCCTGCCTTCTGCGTCTTTTGCTTCAACATCCTGCCTCTGCGCTTCAGTGATGTGAGCTTCTCCAATGTCCTTCTTTTTCTCTGGACACTCATAAGACTTGTGCCCATTCTTTCCACACGTAAAACATGTGATAACTCCACCTCTTCTTCTTCCTCTACCTCTAGTACGAGGAAAAGTATTTCCATCAGCATATCCTCCACTCTGCTCTGTATGCTGCCCTCTCTGTTCAACATATGGTCCTCGCTGTGAGGTTCCACCT
The DNA here is from genome assembly GCA_009831015.1 of Picea engelmannii. Lineage (NCBI taxonomy): Eukaryota > Viridiplantae > Streptophyta > Pinopsida > Pinales > Pinaceae > Picea > Picea engelmannii. The sequence continues at coordinate 233,897 of ML795036.1, read as the reverse complement.
CTTTCAACTTTACCCTGAGGCTTCTTCCATTCCTCCTTGGGCTTCTGATATTTGTCCTGGGCAACTGCTTTGCCTCTGGGCTGACTTCTGTCTCGCCCTCGCTAACCTTGCTTACGGCTCAGCTTCTCCTCTACTTTCAAAGCCATCTGATAAGCATCCTCCACAGTTCAGATGGTTACCATACTCAATTCATCCTGAATGTCGTATCTCAGACCATTCAGATATCTGGCAACCTTCTCATCATCGCTCTCCTGATGACCTGCTCTGATGTTCAGTCGATAGAATTCCTCAGTGTATTCTTTTACTGTCATCAGCTTCTGTCTCAGGTTCTGCATCCTCCTGAACAGAGAAATTTGGTAGTCTCTCGGGATGAACTTCGCTTTCATCTTCGTGATCATCATGTCCCAGCTCTTTATCTTCTGCTTGCTTTTGCAGCGTCTGTCAGCTTGTAGCTCGTCCCACCACAATGTTGTATGTCCTTTCAAGCGCGTGACATCATGCTTGACTTTCTTATCCTCTTCAACATATTCATAGTCGAAGTAGGTGTCTAGAGCTCTAATCCAATCTAGTAGCTCCTCTGCATTCAAGTTTCCATCATAAACTGGGATGCCCATTTTTGCCTTCGCACCCATTCTTGCAATGGCTTTGATCAACCGCTCGGTTGATGCATCTTCGGCTGCAACTTCCTCCTCGCGTTCAGCCTCTATTTCGCTGTCGGAATCACTGAGATCCCCTGCACTAGCTGTGCGTCTCTGAGCTGTCTCCATATCTTCAAGTCTTGCTCGAAGATCTCTCATCTGTCTCTCCATTTCTAGATTGACTACCTGCCTGCCTCTTCTTCGCACCTCCCTATCCTCTGGATCAGGTGACTGTCTTTCTCTCCTGGGCGGCATGGCGAATTTCTTTTTCTCTGCTACAGAAAGCAAAGAAATTTTCCCGCTCTGATACCACTTGACGGCAACGCGGCCCCTTCACCACCCGCAGGTCAGAAGGTCCACGCGCTCACACAGGATCTTCTTCTTCTTGGCCCGAAGAACTCCAAGGTTCTTCAATTTCCCTACCACGAAATCTGCACCCACAGATTCTCTTCGGCACGATCCCCCCCTTTTTTTAGTTATCGGAGGATCGGAACTCGCGACTTCGCAAGTTTACTGTCAATCTCTAGGCTCTCGAATCCCTGAGACCTGATGGCTTTAGTCAACGCTGACTTTCTCTCCCCTTATCGGGACTTTTTCCCTTATCGTAGTTTCGCAACTCACGATATCAAACTCTTCACCTTACCGACTCCCGACTTGCGATATGACGAAACTCCAACACACGCGTGAGCTGTCTCTTCGACTCCCCGTCACTTCTATCAGGATATCGGACTTCGTGGGATTGTGAATCCGGATGTCGATGGATCGACACTTCTCGCCGTGAAACCCCGATGACTTATGCCACCTGTCCTCCACTAGCTCCCGCTGTGGCCCACACAATTCTCCCGTCGGAATATCGCAGATCGTGATTCCAACATGCAAGAGTTTCTTGTCTTCGAAAACCCCGATACTCCAAACCCCGACTCCTCTGGATCGTCTGACACGCGTCCCAAACGATGGACGGTTCTGATCTTGTCAGGATATCGCTACTCGCGATATCGCAATTCTTGTTACACAAATTTGATGCTTCGACTTGCGAATCCCCGATACACGATATCACGTGTAGATTCGATGGTCCTTGTGACTCGGATTGACGGCTCTGCCCCTCCTGAGATTCGAACCTCTTTCACACTTACACTGTAGCCTCCTCGCACCTCTGTGAGATCCAACGGCCCACGGAACTTCGTGAAATCTCCTTCAAATATTTCTTCCGTCCGTTCTCCCTTTGATGATTCCGCGAAATGAAGAAGTGTCTCCCCACGAGACTCGTTCCCCGCTCACCAACCTGCGACGCTTCTCTCAAACTTTCCACGGCAGCTTCCCTGCACTTACCCTTCAGTGAATTCAAAGGTCTATTCCTCCTGAGATTTTCCACAACTCCAGTCTTCAGAAAGAAACCTTGCTCGCACTCCTTGCGGCAAACCCTTCAACAACTATCTAAGTGTTGAAATCTTCTTCGACTCTGCGCACACCTGCAACAACAGTCTTCCGATACTCTGCTCAGAATCAAAACTCTGAGACTTATCTTGGCCTGCGCACTCCTTGCATGGCACTGGGTATAATGCACCTTCGAGAAAATGAGAACAAAATCTTTCTCTAGTTGAACCCTTCTGTCAACGCACTCCTTGCAGACAAATTCGACCGCACTCCTTGCAGGAATCCTTTGGCTCAAATAGAGAAACAATTGAAACTCATTCACTCTTCCTCTCAGACTTCAACTTAACCATGAAATCACATACACAGTATATAAAAGCAAATGTGTAACAGGAAGCAAACATACATGAGCATAACATCAATATACAGAGAATCAGACACAAACCATGAATTTGAATCAAAGCTCTTTCTATTAATTCAAATGTCTATACATGGGTGTTCTTCATATAGTTCTCTGCATGCTCTTCTTCTGAATGCTCTAACTAATGTTACAATGATACAATGAGGGTGTCTATATCTATTTTCCCTCTTGGACTCTAAAGCTATCAAATATAAAATTCAATTCCTATCTACCAGCATTAACTATATTAAATGCCAACTATCTACCTAAGGACGAGAGCTATCCGCTCAAGGTCCATTACAATACACAAGTACACCATCTCTTAAATGAGTCATTTAATATCGCGCAACAATTCCAAAGCATTTTCAAAATTTTGTGTTGGCTTGTCTAGTTGTCTTCCGTTTCCACATTGGCTCACTTGATGTGTTGGCGATGCCCCTGCATCATAACATGCTTCTTACAAGGCATCAAAATACACATTTTGTTGAAACGGTCAACCACAACATACAAATAATCATGATTCTTTTTATACATAGGTAGACCTCCTACAAAGTCCATGGAAATGCTTTCCCAAGGACGAGAAGGAACTGGAAGTGGAGTATACAAAACCAACTTTATATTTCTATGCTTGCTTGTAGCACATAAAGAACATCCTCTTACATATCTTGAAACACTTTCATTCATTTTAGGCCAATAGCAATACATTTGAAAATTAGCCACTGTCTTGCCTACACCAAAGTGGCCAGAAATAAGAGAAGAATGAGCTTCCCTTATGATGTTGACTCTTTCACCCCGTGGAATACATATCTTGAAAAGATGATATAAAATCTTATCATGCACATGGTAATCCAATTCCTCAACTTGGTTAGAATGACATAAAGTTGCATAAACCTCTTTAAAATCAGCATCTAAAGCATATTGTTCAACATAGCTCTCATGCATGGTAGAATTATGCTTAAGAATATCTGAAGCACTAACAATAGGCCTAGAAACCATATAAGCAAATTTGTTATAAATGCCTTTCTTATACCGTATAACCAAGTGGAATTGTTGTAGAAAACCCATCCATTTGAAGTGCCTTGCTTGCTGTAGCTTTGTTTGTGATTGTAAGTATCACAATGGTTGATGATCCGTGTGAATAATAGTTTTTTTACCCAACAAATAATGTTTCCATTTTTTCACACTTTGTACCAATGCATACAACTCCTTATCATAAGTAGGATAGTCAATCACATCACCATTAAAATTTTCAGAATGAAAACAAATGGGCTTACCATGTTGTAACACGACTGCTCCCATTGCATAATTTCTTGCATCTATTTGGATCTCAAATGGCTGTCTAAAATTAGGAAGTGCAAGAACTGACGCTGAACTAATCTTCTCCTTCAATGCATCAAAATATTTTTGTTTCTTTCCTCCCCATTGGAAAATTTGCTTAATGCTTGTCATTGCATGTAATTGAGCTGGAATTGAAGATAAGTTAGCAATAAACTTTCTACAATATTGGGATTCTCCCAAAAATCTTCTTACCTATATCACATTGTTGGGCTTGGGCCAATACAAAATGAATTTGACCTTGGAATGATCAATTTTCAATTCTCCTCCTCCAACAATATGCCCCAAGTAAACAAGCGAGGTCTTTTCAAACTCACATTTAGGCATATTCAAAACCAAATTTTCTTTCTTTAAGACATCCAAAACTTGATTTACATGCATAACATGCTCTTCATGAGATTTAGTAAATATCAAAATTTCATCCAAGTAACAATGACACAATCATCAAGAAAAGGTATTTAAACATCATTCATGACTCTCATGAATGTAGCAGGAGAATTACAAAGTCCAAATGGCATTACCATCCACTCAAACAATTACGACTAATACTCATGGATATGGGTCATAGATTAATGACTTACAGTACGCAGTTATTCCCAAAAATGATATCTAATATGTTGCACTGTGAAAACCCCTCTATGCTTAAATAATAAGAGTGAAGGGAGCTCTAACTGGATAGTTGATAAGGCACAATACTTGCTAAGGTTTTGCAAATGGGGTAGCAAGCTAAGTGGGCTTGATTGTGGGGAAAACTCCACAGTTAAGTGCACTTGAGCCAGGGGTGTCTTGGGATGGGTGACCACCTATGAAGTCCTGGTTACCGGGTGCAAGCCTCAAAAGTGATGATTGATGCTATGCGATTCATTTCGCTGGTTTCAATCCCATTTCTTCACCCCTGTGAGCATCACCCGATGCAATGAGTGCTAAGTGGACTATTCAAATCACGAGAATTTTTGGTCAGTTGCGACTAATACTCATGGACATGGGTCATAGATAAATGACTTACACTACGCAGTTATTCTAAAAAATGATATCTAATATGTTGCACTATGAAAGCCCCTCTATGCTTAAATAATAAGAGTGAAGGGAGCTCTAACTGGATAGTTCATAAGGCACAATACTTTCTAAGGTTTTGCAAATGGGGTAGCAAGCTAAGTGGGCTCGATTGTGGGGAAAACTCCACAGTTAAGCACGCTTGAGACAGAGGCGTCTTGGGATGGGTGACCACCTGGGAAGTCCTGGTTACCGGGTGCAAGCCCCGGAAGTGATGATTGATGCTATGCAATTCATTTCGCTGGTTTCAATCCCATTTCTTCACCTCTGTGAGCATCACCCAATGCAATGAGTGTTAAGTGGACTATTAAAATCATGAGAATTATTGGTCAGTTGCAATTAATACTCATGGATATGGGTCATAGCTTAATGAATTACACTACGCAGTTATTCCCGAAAATGATATCTAATATGTTGCACTGTGAAAGCTCCTCTATGCTTAAACCTTGCCTTGTTTTGAAAGTTGTCTTCCAAGTATCTCCTTCAGCAATCCTAGTCTGATGATATCCACTTCTCAAATCCAACTTAGTAAAATACTTAGCATCTTTCAATTGATCAAGAAAATCATCAATTCTAGGAAGACGATAACGATTCTTTACCATAATCTTGTTCAAGGCCCTGAAATCTACACACATGCACCATGTACCATCTTTCTTTGGCTCTAAAACAATTGGTGATCCACATGGTGATGTTCTTGGCATGATGACCCCTTTGTCAAGAAACTCTTGGATTTGTTTTTTAATTTCATCATTCTCCATGACTGGCATCATGTACATACCAATGTTTGGAAGAGGACAATATTGTTGCAATTGTATCTCATGTTGGATAGACCATTTTGGAGGTGATCCTTTTGGTTCCTGAAACATATAATCATATTGGAAACCTCATATAAATCAGATTTAAACTTTGCATCACAACCTTGGAAAGCTTATTTTTCAACATTGTATTTGGGTTTGATCATCAAGAGGACAAAATTCTTAATAGAATTGACTAATCTCTTCATTTGTCCAGCATTTACAAGTGAAAAATTCAACTTATGTGTATGTGCTCTAACAATGTACTCAAATCCATTTTTAAACAAATGATACTTGTTCTCATGATGATGAAATATGGCTCTCCTATCATATAAATATGGGCTTCTCAACACAATACCACAGATATCCAATGGAATAAAATCAAGCTCTACCTCATCTGTAAAATTTGCAGTGATGGAAAATATAAGTTTACACCTTCTTGTCACATGCAATTTGGCATTGTCACATATCCATCCTATAGGGTATGTGTTGGCACAGGGTCAAACCTAGGGTTCAACGCTCAAGAGCGCACCAACAAAACCCTAACTATTGGTCCTTTCGACAACACCTGAGAAGTAGATGAAGTCTCACCCGAGGTAGAGGTAGGGGTGGTTGTAGGACTCTAGTGTCTGCAACCATAGCTGGGACACAGATCTGTGACTGTAACACCTTAACAGGGCACTTAACAGTTATAGTTCATCAATATCCAGTCTTAATTTACAACACAGTTAAACCTTGATTATAGAGCATTGCAGTATTTAACCAGATCTACTATATTCAAGCACTAAGCACATCCACATAGGCCAGATCTAGTATTCATCCATACTATTAAGCACATAGAATTAAAATATCTATCTACCATTCATCTATATCAAATCACTAAGCAAGTTAACATATAAACACATCAATACATCGCACAAAGTAGAGCAACACAACATATGCGTGGTTCACCCCCACCCTGGGGCTACATCCACCAACTCTTCATCTTATTTATTAGCTTCTTCAATCAGTTACATGCACAGAGCCACAAAAACCCTACTCCGTAGAGGATAGGAGATCTACGCACATCACTAGATCCTCCTTCCCCGGGCTAGGTTACAACACTAGGTCTCTTCTCAATCTCTTACACTTGCTTGCACCTAGCTCTGCAAGCCTCATATAGTATGCACAAAAGAAATATCCACTCAACACTTAGCACTTTCGATCACATAGATCGAGCTACTTCCTACATCGCTCAACCTTCTATTTATACTTTACAAAATAGGCCTAAGCATGGGTAAACCCATGGGCCAACATCCCCATACCCATTACATAATCCCAAATCCAAAAAAGGGCCCTAAAAGGGGTCGAGATCTCGCGATCTCCGCTTTGTCTTGCGCTCTGCCTTCGACAGCCTGTCAAAGTCCCAAAAATAGGTCTAACATGACCAAGGATCCTCAAAACTTGGTCAAGGGCCAAAAATCCCCCAACACTCACCTGTGACTCATCCCGAGTCACTCTTATCTGGTTAATTCTACCTCAAAATCCTCGATCTTGGCTCGAGCTGCTTTGACTTGCTATTGTGCCACGACCTCCTGTTCAACTAACTCTTGGATAACAACTTCGTTGACAGGTCCCTCTAGGTGTTGTTATGCTGTAGTGATGACTTGCTCTAGTTTTGCTTTTCGGCCTTCGATCTCTATGAAAAGTTGGCAAGCCTCATCCTATATAGGTTGGAGCCTCTGATTCACTTCCATGACTTTGCTCTGAATGGTATGGATCTGCTGCTGGGTAGTGCGTTGTTCTTGGGATCGCTTCATCCTTTCAACAACTGACAGGGGATTAAACTGCGCTTGTATTGTTTCTGCTTGATACTTCGCCTCTTGGAGTTGTGACTCCAGTGTCTTCAGTTCTGTATTCTTAGTGAGTCGCTCGTAAGTCTAGGCACTGCGATCACTCAATTGTTTACATTCCAAGGCGAGGCCCTTGATTCTTTCAACTGTACCTAGAGCAATTGCTTCTCTTTGATCCCTTACATCCCGTGGGGTGTTGGGCACTGTGCGGAGCTCTAAGTCTGCTACTCTTTGTTGTAGCTACTGGATAGCTTCCGAAAGCTTCTCTACTTGATGTGCGACTCGGTCTTCTATCTATGGCTCTAATCTTGTCACAGCGCAGAGTGCTCTATTGACTACTTCTTTCACTTTGAGTTGCTTTGCGAGCAAATGTTCTTTTTCCTATTGAATCTATGATTTCTCCTCTTCAAACTTTGTTTGGAGAACAACCTTCTCCTGCTCTGCAACTCAGTGTTGTTCTACGAGAACTCCTTACACTTGCTTCAAGGCTTGGGTGGCTTGTTCTGTTTCTTCTTGTCCGCAAAGAAGGTGATCTTCAACCGCATCAGCTAGTCGACGGAGTTGGGCTCGTTCATATCCCAACTCAGGTTCTTTCGATGGCAGGGGTGTAGTGGACACTGCACAGCTGGACTGAAGGGTTGTTGTACCGCTCAGAGTTCGACCTCGATCCTATCGTACATTTCCTCCTACTTGGCTTCTTGTTTCTCCAAGATTTATTGTGAGGCGTCATTCACAGCTGCGATGATGAAGTCAAAATCATCGACAGTGAGCACAGTCTGCATCTTGGTCAAAGTGGCTCTTGATTTCTTCCGAGAAGAGGGTTTCTTGGGAGAAACCTTCCTTTTCTTCAAGGGATTAGCCTCACCTCTAGGCGGTGTTACTTCACCTTGATTTTTCTCATCTTCCTTGCCATTTATTTCTTCCACCTCGTCATCACCCCCTCGACTAGGTGATATTGAGGCAGTATTTTCTGAGGCGTTGCTTAAGTTTTGGACCTCTTCGGTCTTCTTCCTTTTGTAGGGTCTAGGTGTATCATGTTCCTTGTGAGTGGCCTTCGAGATGTCAGGGTCAGACATATCTACAGGTCCAACGGGGATAAGGAGGTTTGCTGACGAGTCCTTAGTGATATCCTCAAGGTCCTATTCCTTGAGCTTGTAGTATGACTGAAGCTCCTCCTTATGCTCGTCTGATCGCGCTTTAATGTAGATGAAGTGTCGATCTGTGAAGAACTTCATCAGGGGTCAGAACCTCTGTAGGGTGTTCGACTCCATGTGAGGTTCAACTTCGATGGCTCTCTTAAGTTGGAGATAATATGTGTGAAAAACTGTGTTTGATTACCACTATTTTCCCATGTCGCTCGAGTACCAGAGCGTGGTGAACTTCGTAGCAAGCGGCTCGAATGGCTCAATATATGGGAAGGTCTCACCTTTCGGCATCTCCCACACAAAAAATGCGATGAGGATCAAGAGCCAGTTGAAGTGGAACTCGTAGCCCTAATCTCGTGCTTTGCGGCAGTCCAATTCCAGTTGATTAACTAGGTACTTTGCCCAGTTCATCTATAGGCCTTCCATGCATTTCCCTACAAGGTCAATGACAAAGCTTGTGACCTGCATAGGCCGGTTCTTCCTTATTAGCTTCCCTGTGATTAATTGGCATGCTAGGCGTAATGCACCATTCTGGATGGAAGCTATCTTGTAGCCTCGTGTCCCCTTCTCAACATCTCTGCATGTATCCTTGATCTTCTGTGCTAGTGTACGGTCTGTGGATTTTCCTTGATAGAATTCTTGTGGATCAGGTCCTTGCATACTCTATCCAGTGATCATATGGATCAATGTCGGATCGATTGTGATATGACGGTCTAGCCATAAGTAGCCACCATGGTAACATGAAAGTAGTATCTTGACATAGGCATTAACTTCCTAGTGCCTTCCGAATTGTGGGATTTTCATTACATTCAGCAGGGTGGACTGTGTGAGGTTCATCATCCATGTTGGGGGATTATCTTCGAATTCTTCCCCTTTGTCTTGCTCAAGTATTTGTACAGGGCGAGCATGCTATAGTTCTTGCGATCTCTGAGGTTGAAGTTGTTGAAATTCAACGCTGCGATATTGTCTTGTTGTGCTCTTACTGTGCGTATCCCCTTCGGGAGGTACACAGTAACCATGGTGTACTCAAAATCTCTTAGCACACTATCTCAACTCACCGTGCCAGCTAGAGGCAGGATGTAGTCGGGCAATATGGTCGGGATCAGCTTCGCATTTGCTAGGTCATCTCTGTTCTTGGTTCTCTTCTCTATTGTTGGTCCTCCTCTCTTGTACTCCTCTCTTCGATGACGCTTGTACACCCACATACATTACTCTTTCAGTCATGAGTTCAATGAGTACCTCCTTCATAGACTCTTCAACTGCGCTAAGTTCTTTGAACATACACGCTCGTGTTGAATCTCTTGGGTTTGAAGAGTAACTAGTCAATGCAATGGGACGGATGGTGATAGCACAATGATCATTATGTGGAATCAACTAATCTGCGGGCTCAGATAATCACGGTTGGAAAAAGTGTTCTCGGTGCAATGCTCGACGGAATAAGTAGATAACTCGACAACAGATCTCTCCAATGGGTGAGAATCCTTCATTAACTCAGTTATGTCTATTACGACGCGGTCCCAACGGTCTAGTGGCGATCTTACTGATCATAAATGTTGTTCTAACCATTCGAGGGATCGGGCTAATGGTTATACCGTCTTCAACAACTATATTGCTTTTCCATGGTGAAGTGCCATGTGGTGTTGTCCTACTATCCCAACAAAGTTCCAGTTTTGCAATTTTTCCTTCTGCGAAGTTCCCTCTGGGACCTTCTGTAACTTTTCGATCTTGGCTCTCTTCTTACTGATATTTATAGCCTTTCTCTCAGTGAGCTTCGTCTCAGTATTCTTCTTCCCATTCTGATTCTTATCTTCTTTTAGCATAGTAACTTTGCACTGTTGAGATTCCTTCCTACGATTCAGGGGAAATACTTCATCTTTATCTGGGGTAGGTGCTCCAGTCTTCTATGAGTCTTCTTGTGTTCTTGCAACTTTGACATCCAAGTCTCTGGTTCTAAATAGCTTTGATCTATTCTCCTATTCCTCAATCAAGTGCGCGATCCTTCTAGTCATGAAATGTTTTAATTCTTGCTTCTTCTGCTCTAAGGCTTCCTCTTCTTTTCTTTTGGCCCAATCCCTTTCAATCCAAGGTTTTCCTAGTAACATAGAAAATGGGGCGTTGTTCTCAATAAATTTAACAACTTCAAATTCTTCCTCTGTCAAAGTTCCATGAGCACTCATAGATATCTGGGTGAGTCTTCCACATAGGTTTATCAACTTTCCTCTGAATAATCCTATTCCTCCCAATGAAGGAATCATAGCAGGATTTCCTAGAGCTTCCCAAGTTATTTATATCATGATATTCACCTGTGTTTCCTCATCTAGAACACAATCAATATCGAATTCTCCTATTCTTGCTTCTATGCATTCTTTTTCTTTAAAAATATTTGACAAATTGATATTTTTTTTATCATTCAGGGTTTCTTTCATTTGCAATAATACAGTCTCTGATTCTTTCTGAGGTTCTGCCATGGTATTATTTGCCTGACATTTCTCATGGTCTTCTTGTCTCATATTTATTTTTTCAATCTTAGCAATCATTCTAGGGAAATCTAAAACTTCATGGTCCATAGCTTTAAAACAAAGACAACTAGGTCTTCTACCAGGACATTCCTTAGCTAGATGCCCCGGTCTTCTGCAATCATAACAAATATTTAATCCTCTCTTTCTCTTAAATGATTCCCATCCTTTCCTGCATTGCGCACTAGGATCATGGTAGCTAACCTGCAAAAAATTATTTCTAGGATCCTGCATCCATTTGTTAGTCCAAACATTCTCTCTATGCATAGGTATAACATATCTTTCACTATTCTTATCAAATCTACTCATATCAAATCTTCTTTCATCTATCAGTGCCCTAGTTTTCAAGCTAGGACAAATCTTATCAAACATACCTAGATCCATAATTTAGAAACAAAAATTTCCACTAATCTTATCTTCAGCAGAGCACAAAGCTTCTAGATCTAAAACTTTTCACTATTCTTACCTTTATCAGAGAACATATCTTGCAGATCTTACCTCTTTAACAAAAAATTTGCACTTTTACCGTTAACAGAGCACAAAGATTTCAGACCTTACCTTTTTTCTTCATATCTGACCCTTCTTCTTGGCACAGAGCTTCACAGATCAAGTAGAATATTGCACACTAGGGAAATAGATCTACACACAGAGATTTCATAGTTTCAGGTCCGATCTTCTCACAAAGCTTATTTTTCCTCGGTTCCCTGCAATCACAGTTTCACATCAAATCTTCGTACAAAGCTTCTTCTTCCTCAGTTCCCATCAATCATAGTTTCAATCCCCACAACGAAACCATTTGTTGGCACAGGGGAAGACCCATGGTTCAACGCTCAAGAGCGCACCATCAAAACCCTAACTACTGGCCCTTTCAGGCAACACCTGCGAAGCAAATGAAGTCTCACCCGAGGTAGAGGCAGGGGTGGTTGCAGGACTCTAGTGTCTGCAACCAGATCTGTGACTGTAACACCTTAATAGGTCACTTAGAAATTATAGTTCATCAATATCTAGTCTTAGTTTACATCGCAGTTAAACCTTAATTACAGAGCATTGTAGTATTTAACCAGATCTACTATATTCAAGCACTAAGCACATCCACATAGGCCAGATCTAGTATTCATCCATACTATTAAGCACATAGCATTAACATATCTATCTACCATTCATATATATCAAAGAACTAAGCAATTTAACATATAAACACATCAATACATCACACAAAGCAGAGCAACACAACATATACATGGTTCACCCCCACCATGAGGCTACATCCACCAATACTTCATCTTCTTTATTAGCTTCTTCAATCAGTTACATGCACGGAGCCAAAAAAACCCTACTCCATAGAGGACAGAAGATCTATGCACCTCGCTATATCCTACTTCCCTGGGCTAGGTTACAACACTAAGCCTCTTCTCAATATCTTACACTCGCTTTCACTTAGCTCTGCAAGCCTCATACAATATGCACAAAACCAATCTCCACTCAACACTTAGCACTTTCGATCACATAGATAGAAATACTTCCTACATCTCTCAACCTTCTATATATAATTTACAAAATAGGCCTAAGCATGGGTAAACCCATGGGCCGACATCCCCATACCCATTACATAATCCCAAATCCAAAAATGGTCCTAAAAGGGGCCGAGATCCCGCGATCTCCACTTTGTCTTGCGCTCTGCCTTCGACATCCTGTCGAAGTCCCAAAAATAGGTCTAACTTGACCAAGGATCCTCAAACCTTGGTCAAGGGCCAACATAATGGTTTAGGATGTGGAGTAGTTTCCAATTTCAGTTTCTTGACAGTGTCTTCAGATATGAGGTTTTCTTGAGATCCAGTATCAAAAAGAGTATCTATCTTGGTATGCTTTGAAATAACCCTTATGTGTAAAAGATCTATTATTTCCTTTTCATTTTGAGTTGTATTGAGGCTATTACTACTTCAAGAACTAGTACTTGCAATATAATCCTTAGCTTGAAAACCCATGGTTGTAATCTTTGTTTCATTACCCGAATCAGAACCTAAATCATGTTGTGTAGTTGCAGTTGTCTTTGGTTTCCCCTTATGGGTGAACTTTTTGGGTATGTTTTCAAGATGAAGTTTCCAACAATGGTATTCATCATGCCCATCCTTTGAACAATGTTTACATGAGAGTTTCACTCCCTCTTTCTTGAATGAAGCATTCTTTCTTCCATTTCCTTTGAATTTTCTCTTTCCCTTGTCTCCTTTAACAAAAGGCTTTGTGTTTCCCTCTTGAGGTTCATTCCTCCCTCTTGCTTCCAAATGAGTTGCATGTAAACAAAATTCATCTAGACTTGTAGGGTTAAACATAAGTATTGTGTGCATCAAGTAGCTAGGCAATCCTCCAATATATTTGATTAAAGTTTCTTGAGAAGATAAATATATACCCAAAATCAAAGATCTTCTTCTAATTTCTCTAGTGAAGCTTTGTGTTGATTAAGGTTGGTTGTCATTGATGTCAAACCTTGAAGAAATCCCTATAACACAAAGGTTTGGGTAATAGACCCAATATTGTTTGATGTAAATATGAATCATTAATGTTTTTTCATGGTTGATAAGAAGTAAATATGGATGAACTCCAAAGTGGTTCCCTTATGGTGAAATCCCTCACGGGAAGACACTTTGCAGAGTAAGAGAACCCATGCTTAATTGTGGAATAATGAGATGAAGGAAAATGATTTTGTCAGGGAAACTATCATAGATGGATATTTTTTGTCGTTCCATTTCCGGTGGTATGTAGAACGTCACATAACTCCTCATGGTTAGAGTGTTATGACCATGTGAAGTTGGAGAACCTGGGTTTGGGTAATGGACCCAAGTTTGTTTGATGGATAACAATATTCTTTTTGATATATTTGAAGGTAATACTATTCTATATGGATATTGAATGTCATTCCATTTCTGGTGGTATGTGGAACGCCACATAACTCCTCACGGTTTGAGAGTTATGGCCATACGAAGTTGGAGGACCCTCACATGTCATCTAGAAGCCCCAACATGTCAAAGTAGTCAAAGTGGTTTAATGGATTTTAGAAGGTAAATAATAAAGTGAAGTGATGAGTGTATTATAATTCAAAGTGAATACAAAATAAATTATTTCAATAATAAATTTAATGGAGAAATTAGAAGTGGGTGAACCCTAAAATAAGGAAAGTGGGCCAAGTGACTTAGAAGATGTTTTTAAGGAAGATACTTGGAGAGTATAAATAAGAGGCTAGGCTCTCTCATTTTAATCACACTTGAGAATATTGAATATCTATAGGTGTCTGAGGTAACCAAGGATATCTAAGCTGAAATTCTGAGGGAAGGTGAAGAAAAGAAGGCCGAAATGCAAGGAAGGATAAATTCTTTTGATGGTGCTTTCTAAGGTATGTTATTTACAGGTCATATCACCATTTTCGCTATAACTTCTTTTATATAATGATTCAGACCGTGAAATTGATATTCCATTGAGAAAACATATCCAAGTATATGTGGTAAACAATTCATCTTGTGGGTCATTGTATTTTGGGAGTTACACTCCGTGGAAAATAGGGTTTGTGGCTAGTCCTAAAACTAGTCAAAAAAAGGTGTTTTGGGTAAAAACGTCATAACTTCTTCATAAGAGATCCAAATTCAGTGAGACAAAATGTGTTGGTTAGGGTACAATATGTAGTATTCTTTGTAATAGTTTTATATCAATTCAACAAATAATTTTTGTGGGGCACGCTCTACAAGGTCTCTCTCTAGAATAAGACATAATTCAGCAAGGTGTGTCATTTTTGCTATAAATCCTTTTCTGTTCCAAGTAGTGAAACTTGGAGGAATGGCATAAAACACACTGAATAAAATTGTGTATAATGTTTAAATATTTATACATTACAAGTTCAAAGTTATGATTACTTCAAGTTAGGGTTGTTGACTAATCCAAAACTAGGCATGTGAGACTAAAGAAAAGTTTGATGAAAATGCTAGTATCTTGTTGTTAAAGTTAAGGAAATTTTGCAGGAATGTGATCATATACACCAGGTCTATTATAGAGCTACAAATTAGATTTGGATGATGAAATTGATGAGGGATTTTGGTTAAGGTACATGTTGAGTACATGGTTGAGACAAGTAGTTGATGAGTTGGCACATACATGAGGTGTATAGTTGATGATGTTGGTACATATTGATGAGTCATAATTGATGAGTAGTTGACACATGATTGGTACATACTTGGTACATGGTTGGATGCACTTGTTTATGGTACATGTTGATTACAGGTTGTTTGGTACAGGTTGGTGCATGGTTGATGCACTTGTTTATGGTATAGGTTGATTACAGGTTGAGGTACAGGTTGGTGCATGGTTGATGCACTTGTTTATGGTACAGATTGATTACAAGTTGAGGTAAAGGTTGGTGCATGGTTGATGAACTTGTTTATGGTACAGGTTGATGCATGGTTGATGCATGGTTCAGATTTATTGGTACAAGTTGCAGCGGTATATATCACAATGATAATGTGACAATGGTTCCATCATTCTACTTCTACTTTAGGGAGGTTGGACGGGGCAAGGACAGGTGGTTGTAGCCACCTTCTGGTTGTATCCAAAGAACATAGGAGGTTGTAGCCTCCTTCTGGTTGTAGCCAAAGAATTGGGGAGTTGCAACTTCCTTCAGGTTGTAGCCTGAGAAACTAGGGGGTTGGAGCCTCCTTCTAGTTGCAGCTGGAAAACAAAGAAAGTTGGTGCTTCCAATGAATGTAATTCTTCAAGACATATAAGAAAAACATTTTGTGGTTTTCTCTCGCTTTGGGATTCCACGTAAAACACTAGTGTACTGTGTATGTGTATGATTGTTCATTTGTTCATTGCTCATTATTGGATGATAATTATACATTGACATAACACTTGGATTATTTGGTTAAAAAGGATTAGATTTCTCTATTATTGATTCACCCCTCCTCTCAGTAATCCAACAATTAGTATCAGAGCGAGGTTCCTTTAGAAACAGTTTAACCACTGGAAGGGGATAATGGATTATTCTAAGAATGGAGTACCAATGTTTAATGGTCAAAATGGTTTTAAGTATGAGATGTGGAGAAAAATGACGGAAGTATTTTTACAGGAACAAGGACATTATATTTGGATATCAGTTGTTACAGGATATGATAGTTCAAAAAGGGCAAAGACTGCAGCCAAGAAGGAATTGAAGAAGAATAAAAAAATAGCAATGGATTTCATCTGGGAAGGATTACCTAATCCGGTAAGAGAAAAGGTTGGTAAATGTTCATCAGCCAAATTACTTTGGGATAAGTTACATGACATATATTCTTCACCCATCGCAGATTCAAAAGAGGAAGAGTATGAAGAAGAAGAAGTTGATTACAGAGAAAAATTGATCAGTGAAATTAAATATCTAAGGAAAGAAAGAGAAGAAAACAAGTCATCCAAGAAATAATTGATGAAGCAAAAGGAATTTGTTCAAGGTTCCGAAAAAGATCAGCAGGTCATCAAGAATTTAAGAGCTCAACTAGAAGAGGCCAAAAGAATTGAAGAAACTCTAGAATATCAAAAGAAATGTTTAGAAGCCAACATAACAGCACAAAAGGAAGAAGCAGAAAAGAGAGAAAAGATATTGATGGTCATCTCAAGGAAAGAACCAATGACTTAAACCAACTTGAGGAAGAGTTTGGTCAAGAAGAGAGAAGATTGGAAGAAGAAATAATTACATTGAAAATCCAACTTGAAGAAGCAAAGAGAACATAAGAGATCATGAAGTCTTAGATAATGAAGAAAGAAGAAGAGGTTGAGAATATTGAAGAAGAAGTTGTCACACTAAGAGTCAAAATCATCAAGCTCAACAAGAACGTTGAAGAGAGAAATATCCACATCAGTTGTAGAGAATGAAGATAAGCACTCTACGTTGCTAGAAAAGAAGAATGAAGAAAATAGAAAGAGTTATGTAGAAGTACTCAAAGGAAGAAATCATGTTCAACCAAAATCTAAGAAAACTATTGAAGATACATCTTCAAGAAGACCATCCATGTTAAAGCCACAAAGAAGCTTCAATCATGATCATGATCAGTGAAAGAAAAAATTCAGAAGGACTACGCCACAAAGAAGATCATTCACTCCCAGGTATGCAAATTTATTTTATGGTAATTGTTTTTATTGTACTAACTTTAGACATAAGGTTGCATCTTGCAGGGATTATAAAAGAAATATTCAAGCAAGAAGTGCCTATGTGGTCGCACGTAACATTGAGTGTTACAAATGCCATAACTATGGACACATAGCCAATGATTGTAGAATCATGATCGTTACTTCCATGAAAGAGAATACTGATATCAGATATAAGAAAGTATGGATAAGAAAATAGGAAGAACATGCGAACAAAGACCAGGTACCAGAGATCGCAAGAGTGGCAATAAAACGAGATGAATTAAATTCTACAGAGAAAAGGAAAGATGTCAGATACATAAAGGTTTGGAAAATAACTGAAAGAAAGGAAGGACATGTAAATAAGGAATAGGTTCAAGAGATTGTACTTTTGGGGATTGTAGTGAAAGATGAATCCACAGACAAAAAGAAAGAAGTCAGAGATCAGAGAGATAATTGAATCTACCAATGAAGATGATGATGAATCTACCAATGAAGATGATGATGAATACACATCAGAGTAGGAATTATTCTGATTCATCCATCTTAGAGACTCCCAAGTAATATGAATATTAGACAGGGGGAGTCTATGCGATAGCTTTGACAGACCAAAGAACCATCCTTCGAGTAGCTTGCAGAGTTTGAGACGACAGATTCAAAGCAATCAGTTAGCAAAAGTACAGTTTGATAGATTAATCAAGACTTCATGATAGTATAGTGATAAATGGGTCAGCATTATGGATAATTGCGCAAGTAGAGTCTTGGACAGTATGGACAGAGATGGATTCATAAGAACACTTAGTAGGATTGGACAGATATATGATAGTGGACGAGAGAATGGATTGATAGATTGGTTCAGAGAGTGGTTCAAAGAAAAGGAACATTATCATAATGGATTATAATTACATAGGAAATGACTCGAACAATGCTAATGGATTCCAAATTGACTGATATATTTTGGACACAGGCAGTGCATACAGTAGTTCACATTCAAAACAAAGTAATGCTCAGAAACAACATTGACAAAACTCCCTATGAGCTATGGAAAGGAAGACCAACAAATGTAAAGCACTTCAGAGTTTTTGGAAGTAAATGTTATATCAAAAAATAAGATGGCAGAATGGGAATGTTTGACTCTCGCATGGACAAAGGATTACTTGTTGGTTACTTAAGTACAAGGAAAGCATACAAGTGTTACAATCTAAGATTGAACAAAGTTGTAGAAAGCATCAATGTGACAATTGATGAAACAAACAAACCAGAATCAAAGGAAGAAAAAAATGAATCAATGAAACAACCCTTAGAAGAAGAAACAAAAGATGAAAAAGAAGTAGAAAAGGAAGATGAAGAGAATCCGACAGAAGCAGAAGAGGAAGTTCAGCAAGTGCCTCCAAAGACACCCAATAGATGAGTACAAAAGAATCATCCTTCAGAATAGATTATTGGAAACAAAGATGCAGAAGTTGATACTAGAAGAAGAATCCGTTCACCAGAACAAACACACCTAGCACTCTCATCTACAATTGAACCAAACTGTTTTGAAGAAGCCAACAAGGATGAATTTTGGAAAAAGGACATGGATGAAGAATTGGATCAAATAGAGAAAAATGACACTTGGGAACTGGTTCCAAGACCAAAGAATAAGAATGTGATCGGCACAAAGTGGGTCTTCAGGAATAAATTGAATTAAGATGGACATGTTACAATGAACAAAACTAGTTTGGTATGTAAAGGATATGCACAGGTTGAAGGAATCGACTTTGAAGAGACATTTTCCCTAGTTGCCAGAATGGAAGCAATCTGTTTGCTTTTAGCTTATGCATGCTCCAAAAATATTAAAATGTATCAAATGGACGTAAAATCATCTTTTCTGAATAGGGAACTTGAAGAAGAAGTCTACATTGAACAACCAGAAGGATTTCAGTTGTCAGAGAACACATACTATGTGTGTAAATTAAAAAAGGACTTGTATGGTCTAAAACAGACTCCTAGAGCATGGTACTCCAAACTGGATAAGTATCTGCAGCAGGCAGGGTTTAGAAAAGGAAGTGCATACAACAACCTCTACATCAAGGTAAGTCAAGGTAATATTTTATTAATTGAAGTTTATGTTGATGATATTATTTTTGGTAGTGATGATGACAGGTTAAGCCAGAAATTTGCAAAAGGAATGCATAATGAATTTGAAATGTCATTACTTGGAGAACTATCCTTCTTTCTGGGACTTCAGATACGTCAAAGAAACCAAGGAATTTTTATTTCTCAAACCAATTATATTAAAGAAATGCTAAAGAGGTTTGGAATGGAAGATTGCAAACCAATTATCACTCCCATGCAAACTGGTTGTAAGTTGAGCAAAGATGATGATTTGAAGTCTACAGATCAGAGGCAATATAGGTCAATGATTGGAAGCCTACTATATGTGACAATATCCAGACCAGATGTAATGCAGGCAGTTGGACAGGTGGCACGATTTCAAGAAACACCAAATGAATCACATGTATTAGCAGTAAAGAGGATCTTTAGATATGTCAAAGGAACATAAGAGTTTGGATTATGGTATCCAGAAGGAAAAGATCTATCACTTATTTCCTACACAGATGCAGATTGGGCAAGTTGTATTGATGACCAATGAAGCACCAGTGGAGCAACGTTCTACTTAGGTGAGTGTTTAGTCCCATGGTTAAGCAAGAAACAATCATCAATATCTCTATCTACAACCAAGGCATAGTATATTGTAGCATCAACATGTTGTACACATGTTCTTTGGATGAAACAAAATTTGATAGATATACAAGTTGAGTATGATGAGCCCATTCCAATATATTATGATAATACAAGTGGCATCAGTATCTCAAAAAACCCGGTGATACACTCCAATACGAAGCACATTCCAATCAAGTATCACTTTCTACGGGAACAGGTTGCAAAAAAACATCATAGTTGAGTATGTGGTCACAAAAAAACAAGTGGCAGATATCTTTATAAAACCACTTCCACGGGAAGCCTTTGAATATCTTCGCCAAAGATTTGGAGTTATTTCTACTCCAAAATGAATGCTTTTTGAATGATTTTTGAATGCTTATCTTATATGTCTTAGATGTACACGAGGAAGCACCATAAGAGGACAGTTCATTCAGGGGGAGCAACCCCAGATGGAAAGATACATTTTCCATTGATGACAAAGGGGGAGAGATTTATCAGATGCAGAGGAAAGAGGCATGGTTCCAAGGGGAGAAGATTTATCAGATGCAGAGAACAGCGGCATGGTTCCAGGAGGAGCATGAGTGATATGATTTTAGTATTGCATCAGAGTGTTGCCATCAATGCCAAAGGAATGCCAAAGGGGGAGATTGTTGATTAAGGTTGGTTGTCATTGATGCCAACCCTTGAAGAAAGCCCCGTAACATAAAGGTTTGGGTAATGAAACCAAGATTGTTTGATGTAAATATGAATCATTATTGTTTTTTCATGGTTGATAAGAAGTAAATATGGATGAACTCCAAAGTGGTCCCCTTATGGTGAAAGCCCTCACGGGAAGACACTTTGCGGAGTAAGAGAACCCATGCTTAATTGTGGAATAATGATATGAAGGATAGTGAATTTGTCAAGGAAACTATCCTAGATGGATATTGCTTGTCATTATTTTTTCGGTGGTATGTGGAATGTCACATAACCCCTCACGGTTAGAGAGTTATGACCATGAGAAGTTGGAGACCCCAGGTTTGGGTAATGGACCCAAGTTTGTTTGATGGATAATGGTATGAGTTATGATATATTTTCAGATAATACTATTCTATATGGATATTAAATGTCATTCCATTTATGGTGGTATGTGGAACGCCACATAACTCCTCACATTTTGAGAGTTATGGCCTTACGAAGTTGGAGGACCCTCATATGTCATCTAGAAGCCCCAAAAGGTCAAAGTAGTCAAAGTGGTTTAAGAGATTTTAAAAGGTAAATAATAAAGTGAAGTAATGAGTG